>JAOYNC020082994.1:0-50210 GCA_025802115.2 Bertia moriformis
GGCCCACTCGATCGCGGCGTCGGCGTCGGCGCACGGGTCGGGCCCGGCCGCGGTCGCGGCCGCGTCGTACGGCAACATCGCGTCGATGCTGGGCTGGAGCACGATCCCATACGCGCTCTGGCAGATGGGCTACTACTTCTTCATCACGGTGCGGCGGCGCGACAAGATCGCGGCCGGCCGGCCCACGTCGTTCACCTGGCTGCGGCGGTCGTACTCGCGGTCGTGGATCGGCCGGCTGGTGCTGGCCCTGCCGGAGCACCTGCAGGAGCTGGCCTTTATGCTGATCCAGTACTCGTACGCCGTCCTCACCATGCTGCCGTGCCCGATCTGGTTCTGTTCCCGGTGGGCGTCGGCCACGTTCCTGATGTTCATATTCGGGTGGAGCGTGCACAACGGGGCCGCGTACTACATCGACATCTTCGGGCGCCGGTTCGAGAAGGAGCTGGAGTCGATGCGGGCCGAGGTGGCGCGATGGCAGGGGGGCGCGCCGGCGGCCGAGGAATCGTCACCGTCGGCTCGGCACTCGCCCGTCCTGACGCCGGCGCCCGGGACGGCGGCGGACGAGCTCGGGCTGTCGGCGGCGCCCAAGACTGAGCGACACGGGGCCGATCGGCGGAGGGACGCCTTCGACACGACCATGATGGAGGTGGACGGCGGGGGTGGTGGCGCGGCCGCCGCAACTGGAGTCGATGCCGGGGCCAGAGATGCGGCGAAGGAGAGAAGGGCAGCGGCGGCGGCGGGCGGGAACTCTCCGCCGCCGCTGTCGCTG
The DNA here is from genome assembly GCA_025802115.2 of Bertia moriformis. Taxonomy (NCBI): domain Eukaryota; kingdom Fungi; phylum Ascomycota; class Sordariomycetes; order Coronophorales; family Bertiaceae; genus Bertia; species Bertia moriformis. The sequence goes on from JAOYNC020082994.1 coordinate 770, forward strand.
TCGTCATCCTAATATAGATCTAGAAGTGGGATTGATTGGGGGGCGGCAAGATGGCTACCGGCCAAGGCCGGTGATGGGCGCTCATGCCGAGAGGTTCCATCTCGGCTGCCGAGGTTTCTGGGGTACTTTCTTTGGGATGAGTGCAGTGGCGTCTGCGGGAGGGATGCGGCAGGTCTGGTCTGGCGAGTACGAAATGATAACCCGTATTGTTGGCTTGCGTGCGGATGGTGATAAATGTCAGCACTGCTTTCCACTCTCCTTCGCGCCCGTCAGTCACGAATCCGGAATCCGGAATACCGCAGAGGGAGGTGAGCTGGCCACATGGGAGCATCCCCCCCCCTGATTCCGGTCGGCGTCCGTATATCCCGGGATCGCTGCTTACTCTCGGCCCATATGGCACGGGGAGGGAGCTGGCGCCTGCTGGGGGCAGTAGGAATCACTCCTGCGGCCGACGGGCCTCCCCTCCACGGGCCGGCCGTCCTCAAAACGAGACGAGACGGCGCAGCCCCCCCACCACCAGTGCCTCCCCCGTCTTCCCTCCCTACTTCCCACATGTATGGAATTTTTTTTCCCGGCCTGGGGGCCCGGGTCGGCCGTCTCGAGCGCGAGCCTCCTTGTCTGCAGGCAGAGGCCGGCGTAGCTTGAGCCGCGCGGCGGGCGATGCGCCGTACCGAGGATTCAAAATTAGCAATCCAAGGGCGTAGTTGGCAGCTGTGATTTTTCTGGCCCTTTCTTTCGCAGCACGTCTGCGAGTCCGAGCCGGGTACGCAAAGTACCGGTAGCATAAGAGGCTATGGGCAGTTGGCTGGACGAGGCGGATAACTGCCGCGCTTGATGGATTGGCTTGACAAGAGGCAGACGCCGCTCGCCGCACCGCGCTAACTGGCAGATTTTTACCGGGGTCCGTCGCCTTTGGAAGTGGGCTGTCGAGCTGATCGAGCTTCCCGCCCGTCGTCACAACGTGGCTCGGCTCCGCTGGCTCGGTAGTCTGTAGCCGCAATGCTACTCTGCCCTGCTCTCCCCTTCCCTGCTCCGCTCTGCTCCGTTCTGCTCATTTTGGATGTGGCACTGTTACTGGGACCGGATCACGGCAAGCCAGACCGAGGATTCATCTTCTGGGGGGGGGCCAGGGTGGTGCGTGTAATGTCATATGGACTGTGGGCCGCGGCCCCTGACCGGCCCCCGGCCCGACCCCCCATTCCTCACGATCTGCGGAAACCCTCTCGGGTGGCCGTCGTCCTCTTCTTGTCGCCACGCCAGCTCGCTCCGGTCGGAGGAAGCGGAGGGGTGGGCAGGCCGTGGGGGGGCTGCCCCCCTCTTCCTTCTGCCTTCTGTTGGGTCTCTTATCATTCATTATTCTTTTCTGAGGTACGGACGAATTTTCTTAGCGGCGGACAGGCGTCACGCCGAGCACTGGGTGATGTGGGGGCGGTGGCGAAGCATGGGTTTAAATAGCAGGCCTTCGGCCCAACTCGTTCGAACGGATCAGAACCAACTCGAACCAGTCGTGACTTACTCCGCACTCGCTCTTTCCCGACTTTCATTTTCTCTCGCCCAGCGAGCGCACAATAACTCCAATCCCCGCGCAAATCTGCGATACTTCTGTGACTGGAGAAGCGCGGCCCGCCCCTCTCCAGAACAATGTCTGGACAACGTCCACCCCGACCATCACAAACCTCCCAACGACTCGGGCAACCCTCGCAGTTGGAAGGCAATAGCTTCCTATCTCTGGATGATGATGACGATGAAACAAGACCACTTGAGCCCTGGGCCGGTCCATTCGGCGTCTATCCCCGCCCACAGTCGGAAAGTTTTGACCGGTCTCCAAGTAACCTGTTTACCGGCGGTAGGCTCAAAGGCGCGAGCAGCCTTAACGGGTTCCAGCACCTGAGCAATGGATCTCTCCGCAATACATCCAGTGGCAATCGCGACGCTGTACGCCGGGCAGGAAGCATGGACACATTATCGACGCTCGGAAGCACGGAGAGCAACAGTTCATTAACTGAATCGACGCTCCGAAGCACGAAGAGCAACAGTTCACTCTCGGGTAAATCCGGAAATTTTGATCGCCTACTTGGATCCGTTCCCGGAGATGCCCACTTGGAGAGAACAGCGCAAAATTTGCAATCCGCTCGAAAATCCAAGTTGAATCGAATGTTGGGAGAAGGGCCAAGGGTCCAGCCAGACGAGTCAAAGCCTCAACAATTAAGTCACAAATGGGTCCAGTCGAAGCTGTGGGAGGAGGATGCCCGCAGTACCCAATGTCAAACTCCGCCGGTGCTGAAGCAGCAGCGCAGCAATCCCACCTTAAAATCCCTCAAGGAGGCAAGAAGCTCCGACACCATAGGATCGTTGTCGAGTACGACTTCCACGCTGGTAAACAAGAGCAGTCGTGATAGCCTGGCGTCCCAGGGATGCGATCCACCGCGGGGTAATCCAATGGAGCCGCCACAATCACCAAGCTTAGACGACCTGAAGCCGGCGGGCCCCGATGGCCTGGCAAGCAAACCCGGCCTGGGGCCAAAGACAAGCCTCAGCAGCCCGCAGAGAACAGGGAATTTATTCAGTGGACTCAGGTTTGGGTTTTCCAGGAACTCTTCCAATCCTCAACTGCCGAGCGAGCCGACCAACCCTCTTCGATTCACCTCGACCAACCCCGCCGAGGTCTTTATAACCACGGAAAGATTTGCGTCTACAGGCCGTGCTCCAGCGGAACTCAACCGCTCCGATCGCAGCCGTGGGCCGCGGGGGGGTGGCACACCCCAAATAGCAGTCACAAACAGGCCGAGCGTGCCTGATGATTCGGTATGGGATGTAATCAGATCGAAACCGAAAAATATAGGAACAGAAAACTCAGCCACCCCTGCCAATGGAGTAACTGGGGGCATTCCGCGGCCGGTCCCACCACGTATATACGATGAGACCTCAGGGCTTTATGTCCCAAAGTCCGAACTCGGCCAGCAGCCCCGCCCAAGCTCACCCACGCCCTCCGTTCGGGTCTCCGGTCGGGCCTCACCCACGCCCTCCGTTCGGGTCTCCGGTCGGGCCTCACCCACGCCATCCGTTCGGGGCTCCGGTCGGGTCTCACCCGCGTTCGCCGATCAAGCCCCATTACTGCCCCCCGGTCTACCCACACCCCCCGGTTATGTCCCAGCCAGCCCCCGCGGTCAGGGCTCACCCAGGTCCTCCCCTCAAAGCTCGGCCGGTCGGATATCGCCCTCCGTTCAAGCATCGCAGAAGTTGGTAACTTTGGATTCGGACGGGCCCTCTCACGCCAAGCTCCCTCATATCCGGTTCGCAACTCAGACTCCGGAGAGGAAACGCCGTGTCGCGACGAGATACCCGCCCGTAGCACCAACTGGCCGACCCAAAAATGGCAGAAATCCGCCGCGGCGGTGGCGACTACTACCATCGAGATAATTGTAAGACGGGCACTACCAGGATGGCGAACTCGGCTAGTCACCGCGTAACTTTACCTATACATCACGGCCGTGCTGTCCTCGCGGGCTCGCCACGCGCGGGGTGGCGCCCGACGACGGCACTCTGGATCGCCATAGCGGGGTGCCAAGGCGCCGGATCGGCCAGGCTTTGGGGGGCAGCGGGCGGCGGGAAGCGGGGCGGCGGGATCGGCAGGCCAGTCGGCCAGCCAGTCAGTGATGAAGGGGGGGTCGTTGGTTATGGCCCGCGCGGTGGAATGTGCATGGTCAAGGCGATTCCTGCAAAAACATGGGTAGGGATGCGCGCGTGCAGTCAGGCGAGGCGAGGGCGCGAGGATGCGAAAGTGCGAGGGTGCGAGGATGCCAGGGTGCGGGGGTGCGGGGGCGAGCAGCGCCAAAGTCGGGCCGGGCAGTAAACGGTGATTTGATTTCCAGCTTGGGATTTTGATTTGATTCTATTTAACGTGACCGGCGTCTCCAGCTTGGGATTATATGAGGAGACGGAGAATAATAGACTTGATATTTACGTACTCGATAACGAATCACTCGCACACACACCGTGCTGCCCCCCCCTCTCTAACCCCCGGCTCTCCGCCGTGGAGCAGATAAGTGTCCCTCGCGAGGCCCCGCCGTCGAGAGTGGGGCAGGCAGGCAGGCACCATACCATACACATGCGGAAGTGTCTGGGGGAGGGATGCCTGCCTCGATAGGCCTTCTTCAACACCCGCCACAGGCCCTCCAGACACACGCGCGCGCGCGGAATGTCGCCTGCCATGGTAGACCGGGCGCGGCCAGGAAGGGAACCCTCTGCTGCATATCCCACTGGCCCTCCTGGCCGGCGCGCGCGGAACATTATGATTGTCTGCCTGCCTGCCTGCCTGCCTTGCCGGACATCGTCCTCGGTCGACCTTGCGGCGAGTACGGAGAGCGCTCTGGTACATGATATGTGGCGCCCCCCCTTCCTCACCCCACCGACCCGCGGAACGTCACGGTCACGATCCCGGATACCAGCCTCGATAGACCCCGCCGCGTGTGGGGAGGACCCCGACAGCGCGCGCTTGATCGACTCCAGACGGGAAGGCGGGACAAAGTACTGATTCGATTCTTCAATAGCGGGAAGAGTCGCGAAACAGGCAGAGCGAGGGGGGGCGGGGGGAGAACCCAGGGTTGTAGATATCGGGTCGAGGGGACAAAGTAGAAAACAGGGCTGGGGAAGAAGAAGTCGTCGCACAGACAGGGTGAGGAGGGTGTCTGTAAAGGTTTGGCTGGCTGGGAGGGGAGGAGCCGAACCGAACAGGCAGAGCTATGGACCAACAGCCTGCCAGACAAGCGGACCGAGGAGGGCAGCCAAACAGGCACAGCTAGGCGGGAAACGGGAGGGGTGGGTCGGATGAAGCCGGGCCAGACCGGCAGATCGAGGGGGGAGCCAAACAGGCAGGCGGGGAAACGGCCAGCGCCAGGAAGGAAGAAATCAACCCAATCATCACCAAACAGGCAGGCAGGCAGATCTAGCTAGGGATGAAGAAAGCTGGGAGGGAAATGCAAATCGAGCCACCACCAAACAGGCAGGCAGGCACAGCTGGGCATGAAGAAGGCCGGGATGGAAGAAGCCAGAAACGGACCAACCCAAGCCAATAAATATATGCCAGGCTGCGAAGAAGAAGTAGAAGAAAAAGAGGCCGATCCAAGCAGAGCCACGACTGACCAGCTGACTGCGACACAGCTGGTTATGAGTAGGGACCCTCCGGAACCCGAGTATGCACGCACGCACGCATGCATGCACGCCATACCATACTGATTCGCTGATATCCGCGCCGCCGCTCTTGATATACGTCTGTCTCTCCCACCCTCCGAAGCGGGCAGCCCTCAAGCCGGTCAGGTCAGTGATCACGCCCCTCTGGTGGTCCCGAGCAAAGTGCCAGTCTGAATAAATATATATCTCCCAGACTCCAGACGGCAGCGCGGGGCAGGGCCGCCCCCGGCCGCGCATCAGCAACGGCAAAAGCATCGCATCATACCCAAGTCAATTCATCATGTCCCCACCATCCATGCACATGCACCTACCCCCCTCCGCCCGTGGCCCGACCTCGATCCACCGAGCCAGCCCCCCTCTAACCTGGAGATGCCGGGTCTGGCAAGCCTCAACTTGAAGGAACCGACGGCCAGAGATATCCCGCTCAGAGAAACAGACATACAGGGTATCCTCTAGTCTACCCAGAAATTCTCGCTGTGGCCCCCGCCCTCGCCAATAGGAATTACACGAGTGATTGATAACCAGCGCGGGTATCGAGTCTCAACAGCAGATAGAAGCAGCACCCCCCCATCCGGACCATCCGTCGTGGCACGTACAATTGCACACAGATCCACACACACCCACATACGGGCCGTCTCTCGTAATCGTCGTGACTGGGGAAGGAGGAAGTGAAAGGCGGAACGGAGGGAGACGAGGCGGAGGAAGAAGGGAAAGTGGAGGAGATGAGGATGACATGGAGGAAGAAGAGGAGAAGGAGGAGGGGGGAGAGGAGGCCGAGCACGGGCTGCTGGAGAAGCGGGCGAAAAGGAGATGGAGGAAGAGACCAAGTGAAAGTTGGCGGCGGCGGGATCAGCGAATCACGGCCCAGTCGCCCAGCCGCCCCCCTCCGGCACCGCCGGCGCCGCCGCCCTCGCCCTCCTCCCGATACCCCGGCCGGCGCCCAAACACGTTCCAGAACCGCAACGTCTCGTCCCCGGCCCCCGTCACGACTACCCGCCCGTCCGGGCTCATGGCCAGGTACAGCACCCGGAACGTGTGCCCGGTCAGGCTGGCCACCTGGGTCATGGACGGGTACTTCCACACCACGATCTGGTTCTGGCTGTACCCGTGCGTCGACACGATCTCGTTTGAGTTGCGCGACCACGCGATGTTGCACACCTGGCTGCCCGTGTCGACCTCGTTCACGACCGTGCCGCGGACGGTGTCGTGGAAGATTATGCGCCGGTCTGCGGTGCCACCGCCGGACGCGAGCAGGCCGCGCTGGTGCGGCGACCACGCGATCGCCTTGACGGCGGCCGCGTGGTCCGAGAACTTCCACAGCGGCGTGTCCGAGAGCTTGTCCCAGACCATCAGCTTGTTGTCGTTGCCGCCGCTGGCCAGCTGGCCGTCCTCGCAGTTCCACCGCAGCCCGCACACCTCCTGCTTGTGGCCGACCAGGCGGCGGAGCCACTGGTCGGGCGCGCGGACGTCGCGGTGGTAGATGAGCCGGTCGCGGGACCCCGACGTGAGGATGTGGGTGTTCCAGGCCAGGGACCCGACCCGGCCCGTGTGGCCGGTCATGGTCCGCAGCCGGCGCGCCCGCTCGGCATCCCAGATCTGGACCAGGCCGCGGCCGGTGCCGATCGCGAGGTGGGTGCCCTTCTGTATCCACGACACGCTGGTGACGGTGTCGTCCTCCAGGGTGCACAGCCGGTTGACCCGGGCCGTCTGGGCGTTCCACATGTACACGCTCGAGCCGAGGCCGACGCCGAGGACGTTTGCGCTCCCCCAGTCGACGAGATTCAAATAAAAGTCATCTGCGAGCTCGGGGGCGTCGAGTACCTTGAACGGGACCTTGCTGACCGTGCGGGGCGGCCGGCGCGGGCTCAGGAGCATGTGCTGGTTGCGTATCCGCACCGGTGACAGGCTGTATATCTGGGCACCGGTGTCGAGGCTGGGCCCGCGGCCCTGCGGAGTCTTGGACGGGGTCAGGTGGCCCGAGGGGTCGCCGTGGGCGACGTCCGAGTCAGCGCCGCCGGCTCGGCTTCTGCTGCTGCCGCCCCCTCCGGCAACGGTGCGGTGGTGGCGCGGGGACATGTAGGAAAACAGGTTCTTGTGAGGCGTCGAGGGGGTGAGCGAGCTCGGCGGCGGCGGCGGCGGATTGCTGGGCGGGGTCTGCGATCTGGAGCCGTGGCCGGCAGGGCCGGCCGAGTGGCTTGGCGACATGGTGGCGGGAGCGGGCTGGGGGACGGTGCTATCGAAGAGCTCGGCCCGGAGTAATGTGGAGAATGTGCGGTTGGCAGCCTCGGCTGTCGGATGATTAGCAGGCCGAGTCGGGACGGTCAGGTGGGCTGCGGTCGCTCACTTCTCTGAAAATGCAGCTCGCCATGTGGCGTGCGCTTCTTTTGTCGGGAGGGTGTTGCGGGCGAGCCGTCCTCGTGGAGGAGGCTGAAACTTGCCTGGAGATCCTGGCCCGATCGGGTGGGAATGAAGCTTGATCGTACGGCGGTTGGTCAGCGGGGGTAGCGGACGGCGCTCGGGGTACGGGAGGAGGGCCGCCTTACCGGTCGCCCTGTATTCTTTGTCGCTTCCGGTGGGGGCTCTCATTGGGCGTGCCTTCTCGCTGCTGCTGCTGCGGTTGTTGTTGTTGTTGCTGCTGCTGCTGTTGGCGGTGGTTTCGTAATGCTTCGCTTACGGCGTCGGCATCGAGGCCGGGACCTTTTTGCAAGCCATTTCGCCGAGCGGCGCCCCGTCTGTTGCTTTGCCGAGTCCTCGGCCGGGCACGATCCTCCCGTTCCTCCTCCTCGTCTTTCTCCTCCTCTGCCTCCTCTGCCTCGGGGTCGGGCGGCGTGGCTGGCTGGGTCTCATCGGGATCCGCGGCCGCGCCTTCGAGGTTCGTGTCGGGTGGGGGATCCGGGGTCGCGCTCGCTGATGTGTTTATCGGGGAAGCCATGACTGGGCCGCCCTCGGTCTGGCAGACTCCAAGGTGTGTTTCGGGGAGACAAGCGTTTGCCTAGAGAGTCCGGATGAGGGATGGAGCCAGCCGGGGTGGCAGCGCAATGAGGCGGCGGCAGCACAACGAGGCGGCGGCCGGCCACCAACACAAGGCCGGGGGGGATGAGGAAAAGAAGGCGACGAGCGCGAGGGCTCGTTGGAGACGCGGCCGGTTGCGAATCCGTGGGCGGGCGTGGCCGATATGCAGAGAAAGCAGGGCAGCGAGTGCGGGGACGCGCTCCGGACGCGCGGTGCCCGGTCTCTGTCTCTCTCCCGCTCTAGTGGTGTATACTTTCGGCGACTCTATCGCATCGAGGAACAGCGAATCGTGTTGTTGTTGGGGGGAGGGCGGCTGGTCACGGGACGTTGCAAGCAAGAAAGATGGCAGCTGAGCAAATTGGAGAAATGGGGAGTCAAAAACAAAACAAACAATGGGGGCGGGGCGGCCTGCAGCAAGAGCAGATGAGGCAAAGATGGTCGGGCAGAGAACGGTCGGCCGGCGGGTGTGTTGAGAGGCAGGCAGAAAGGCCGGCGGGCAGGCAGGAAGGTAGATATTCAATTCGGCCGAGTGCAACAATAGATGCGGCGGTGGTGGAAGAATGCGGTCGCCGCGTACCTTGCCCCAGCCAGCCCGGTTGCGGTTGTGCTGTTGACGGGGATCGGAAAATGGGGTGTGGGTATGTAGTGGTGGCCAGTAGGCGGCGGGCAGCGGGCAGTGGGCAGTGGTGGGCAGCGGGCCGCGGGCAGCAGACAGCGGGATAGGCCACAAACAGGTGGCGGCGCCCGGAAGGGGGGGTTCTTCCTGCTAGTATAGTAGTTACAGCCAACGAAAGCGGCAAGCAGCAAGCAGAGGAGGGAGGAGAGAGAGCAGGTGGGACAGCGCAGCACCGCCCAAGCGCGTGCGCATGCTCATCCAGGTACAGCGGCATGGCGCGCTAAAATGCTATCGAGGGCGGGGGGCCAAGGGGGAGCTAGGCAATAGCTGGGTTGGGTTGGGTGGCCTCTGCCCCTCTGCGGATGGCGATGTCGAGACGCGACAGATAACAACAACAGCGTGGTCTCCGGTCTTCTCCTCCCTTGGCTTGGGAGCCGAGGTCTCTTCTCTTGCGAGCTTTCGCGTCCGGTTTGTTTATGGCCTCACTCGGGAAGGCCGGGGCCACTGCACTGCGCGCTAGAAGTGCGCGAGCCTGCTTCTCAGCCCGATTGCTCCCTGCCTGCCTGCCTGCCTGCCTGCCTGCCTGCCTGCCCCCGACAAGCCATAATCCATGAGTGTCTGTATGTTGTATTTGTTTGATCTAGAATGTGGACATTTGGGCGCAGGACGTGTTCTCTCTGCCTGACCGGGGCTTCAGCCATGGAATCCTCATTGGGATTTGGGACTGCGATTCATCCGGCTGGACATGTCTGATTGATCTCGAGATACGATCCAGCTGGGTGTCTACTTGGTCTATTATTCTGATCTTGAGAGGCATGGCCCGGCTGGAGATCTACTCTTCCCATTCCGACTGATCTCGATCTCAAGAGGCGTGACCAACCTGGATATCCGCTCCGCCATGCCCCTTCGAACTGCTCTCTCAAAGGCGCGGCCCACTGGGATATCTTCCATGTCCACTCAGCCATTAATCCCGCCCAGAGTTATCTCGGGAGGCGCGGCCCTCCTAGATATCCATTGCTATCGAGCCGACATGGAGACCCCGCGTCTTCTAGAATGCAATGTCTGCTCTTCTCCATTCGAAAAGCAGTCTCCAGAGCCTTGGCCCGGTTGAATATGCACATTGCTCATGTGAGAAGCTCTCGACCCGAACTGGCCGACCCCCCGAGCCTTGGCCCTCCTGGATATCCGGTATTAGCTAATGCCGTTTTACTCTCTCCTTGACCAGATATCAAGAACCTCGGCCATCTCCCTCGTCTACCTTCCTCCATTGGAACACGCTACAAGACAATCCGCCCCCCCCTCTGCTGCTGCCTACCTGCTTGCGCCTTGTCTGTTTTCGAGGACCAAGTCCGGATTGTTATTGTTGCTCCTTCGGCCCCCCCCTCCCCCGCCTCCGACCCGTAACCTCGCTGCAATGCTGACCGAACCCAAAACAAAACGTCAATAAACCCAACCCTCGATGCCCTGCTCTGCCTGCCCTGCGCTGCTCTTGGCCCCAATGTCTGAGCGCGCCCCGTTCCTATCACACCGACCTGTTTATCTATCCACACCGCATACGAGTCGCGACGATGAAACACCCCGTCGTGGCCCAGTCCCTACGCGCGTGCGCACCCGCGCCGAGCTGGCCAGTCGCTGGTCTCTGTTTTGTCTTTTTCTCTGTTGTTGCGCTATCCCGCAGCAGCAGCAGCAGCAGCAGCGCTAGGCGCCGCAGCAGCAGCAGCAGCCGGTGGGCGCGGCGGCTAGGACCATCCCAGACGGCGCCCTGCGTCTGGTAGCCTGCGACTTGCCGCGCCATCCGCGCCAGCCGCATCCCGCCACAAACAAGCTTCTGATGTCTTGATGGATGGATGCCGAGAACCTGGGAAGCTGGGACCCTGGGCACATGGGGACCCCGCCCTGGTTCCGCACGCCAATCATTTCTCGTCCTGCCCTCGGCCTGCGCCCGACTTCCGACATGCACGCGTTGTTACAGCGATGGGGGTTTTCGGTTCGATTAAAGGATCCTGTACCTTGCATCATCCACCAACCCATCCACCACTCCCAGCTCCCTGCATTGTGCTACCTTGATCCGTGTACCCTCCATCATTTTCGCCAGAATATGGTATAGAGGGGAAGGAGGGGGGGCACATTGCGGATTGTATCTTGACCCCGTTCTCCTGCCAGCAGCAGGCTCCAATTCACCCTCCAGCGGATGCCAAGCATATGCAAATCTCTGACAGCACATGGTGGGAAAATCTATCCCTCGTGCCACGCGGAGCAGGAACCACAGTAGGACAGGAGACTGAGAGACAAGTGACTTGTTCACGCGGCTGGTCTGGTCCGATCTGGTCCGGTCCGATCTGGTCTGGTCCGATCCGGTCTAATTGGTGCCACTCACGGCCAGTCTAGCAGAAACAGCGAGCGAGTTCGGACGGGGTCAGCGAACAGGAAAGAGGGCAGACAGCATGCTGCGGCTCGGCCGGGCAGATCATTCGAGGCATGATACGTACTTCATCAGATGCTCCATAAACGTCTGCAGCGAAACGTCGTCGGTGAAGATGGTCTGGGAGGACTGGGTGCCGCCCCCATACGGGCCGCTGGTGTGGGTCGTCGACGGATTGAGTTTGGATAGCAGGAATCGGGCCTGGGACCCATTCGCGTCGCAGACGATGAAGCGCGGCAGTGGGAACCGATCGGTGATGAGGTCCTGTGCCGGTGGTGGTCGTTTGTCAGAACAAGCAGAGCAGACCGGGCTGTCCGGGTGGGGAGGGTCCGGGTGGCAGGGGCGAGTGACCCGTCTTGCTTACCCTTGCGTCCTCCTTTGGCTGCTCCAGCAGGGCGGCAAACCTCTCGTACCCCTCCTGGTTCTGGTACCCGGCCTTCCGCCACTCGGCGATGGTCTCGCCGTGGAAAATGAGGATGTGGAAGAAGGTGTCGAGCAGGAGGATGTGTGTTAGCTGGATCGAGGCCGAGTCGAGCAGGACGGGCTGGCCGCCGTCCTGCTCGAGCGTGTACGAGTCGAGGGTCGGCTGGATCATGATCAGGGAGTCGGCCACGTCCTCGTAGTCGAGCACGTGGCGGTAGAAGGCAGTCTCGTCCGGCGAGTTGTTGAACACCTGTAGGAACTGGCTCCGCCGCAGATGGAACATGAACTGCGGGTACAGCGTGAAGTTCTTCTCGAGCCGGAACGAGGTCGGGTCGTCCTTGCGGTAGTCGGCGAAGCGCGAGCACAGCCGGATCAGCATCCGGTCCACCCACCGCAGCACGTCGGGGCCGTCGTCCACCTCGGCCTTGAAGACGGCGATGCGCGACATGAGCACGGCGGCGGCCTCCTGGTCGAACGACTGGGCGATGGCAGGGTCGCCGGCCGGCCCGCTCAGGTTGCGGGCGATTGTGGTGACCCGCAGGTGGTACTGGCCCGATGAGTGCTGGTAGTAGGTCAGGAACTGCATCAGGGCCTTCTGCGGCATGCCGGGCATGCCGCCCATCTGCTGCTGCTGAGGCGCGGCCGAGGCGGCGCCGGCCTGGCCGGCGATCTCGAAGTAGAGCGCGTAGCTCGCGCTCGGGTCGAGCCCGCACATCTTCCACGAGCACGTGTTGCCAATCCCGCACTCGGTCTCGCCCACCGACGTCGACTTTTTGTTCAGGGACACGGCGTGGCCGATCAGGCCGGTGACCTTGAGCTCCTTGGTGGTCAGGACCTCGAGCACTCCGTTGAAGCCCATCAGCAGGTTGTCGTCGCCGTCCTTTTCGAAGATGCGCATGAAGGACTGCTTGAACATGGAGGAGGTGAAGCTGTCGGTGAGGATCATGTGGCCGCCAGTCGAGTTGCACAGGCCCTTCATCTCAAGGAGGCCGACCTGGTCGAGGCAGCCGGCGAAGATGTCGATGATGTGGCCGTTGTGGGCCGTGCGCTTGGCGAGGGTATCATAGAACTGGGGGCTCGGTGAGTAAGTGGCTCGTGGGAGAGTGGGTAGTCAGTCGGCAGAGGAGGGGGAGGGGGGTCGTCAAGCAATTGGATAGAGGAGTTGACGTGTGTGTGCTCGTGTGCGTGATGCCAAGAGAGAGAGAGAGAAGAAAAGAGAGAGAGAGGAGAGAGAGAGAAGAGAGACAAGAGAGACAAGAGAGACAAGAGAGAGAAGAGAGACAAGAGAGACAAGAGAGACAAGAGAGACAAGAGAGACAAGAGAGACAAGAGAGACGAGAGACAAGAGAGAGAGAAGAGAGACAAGAGAGAGAGGGCGAGGAGCGTACCTTGAGTGCCTTCTTGTAGTACTTGATATTGTCGCGATCAATGTCGTGGTGCGACCGGATCGGCTCGCGAAGCTCGGCCCCGACGACCATGCCGGGGCCCTCGGTGGCCGGCCCCCCGGTGAAGAGCATGATCCGGCCGCCCGTGTTCTGGAAGCAGGACTCGAGCAGGCCGACCGCCACGCTGACGGCCACCCCGGTGCAGCGCAGGCTGCGCCGGTCGCTGGCTACCGGCCAGGGATCCTTCTGGAGCCCCACCAGCACCTTGGTCAGCTGGAGCTCGGCCTGCGCGACCGAGAGGAGGAACCGGGACGGCGGCCCCGGCGGCATGCCGGCCCGGCCGCCGGGCTGCAGGTGCGGCGGCGGCTGCGGCGGCTGCGGCCGCATTGGAGAGTTGAGCAGGCCGAGCATCTCCTGCACCTGCTTGGCAGAGTAGTCTTTGCTGCCACGGAACACGTACGACTTGGCGCACTCGGTGTATCCGATCTCGTGGACCTGGGCCATGGTGCCGTACGTGATCAGGCCGACGAGCGCGGTCTCGGGCAGGAGGTTCAGGCTCATGACGAGCGACTCCGTGAGCGCGGCCAGGCTGTCCTGCTCCTGGCACGTGTCGACCAGGTAGAGGAAGATGGGCGGGGCCGACGCGGGCCGGGCCAGCCGGTACTCGATCGTGGTGTTGTTCATGTGCAGCTCGGGCGGGATCGCGGACTGGGTGATGTCCTTGTAGTGGGGCGGCAGCTGGTTTCGCGAGAGGCAGAACGGGCAGATCCACAGCCGGGCCCGCACGTCGACAGTGCTGGGAGGACGAGCCGGTCAGCGCGATGGGTCTGAAGGAGAAGAGGGTCGATATATTTACCAATACGGATTCAGGACTGATCGGCATGGCTGCTTGCAGGTGACGGGCTCAAACTGCAGCAGCGGGCTGTCGGGCTTTTCCTTGAGCGGGGTGTAGAGCGCGCCGATGGGGACGACGAGACGGGATGCTTCCTTGGGCACGGTCGGATGGTCAGCAGCGGCGTCGGCGGCGGCGGCGGCAGCAGCAGCAGCAGCGTGGCAGATTGTTGGGCGGGGGGGGAATACCATGCGAGAGCCGGGAAAGACGTTCCAGCTCAGGCGCACACCGTCGCGATCTTCCTGCTGGCTCCACTGTTCTTTCAGAGCCTCGTAGTCCATGGCTGGGGGCTGTCAGGCGTGAATGGGGGGAGGCAGAGGTCGAGTCGGTCGAGTCACGGCCGATAAATGGCTGGTCCGAGTGCGAAAGGGGGGGTGGTCTTGAGCAGTCTAGGGAGGCACGAGGAGATAGTTGTGATGGGTGCCTGCCTTGAGCCTGCCACCTTGACACCTGCGATCCAACGGATCCTGGGACGCGATAAAGTCGATAAGCCCCGGTCACGTGGCTTGGCCGGAGCGTGCCTGTCAATTGGAAAAGGGGGGGCGGACAAGCCAGCTGGCTACACCGCCTCCCGTCTGCCATCTGCCATCTGCCATCTGCCATTTGCCATCCGCCATGGCCGAGGCTCACCTTACCGAGTTTTGCATGCGGGGAAGCCTCTCGAGGCACCGAATCTAACGAGGCCAATCTAGTGCGACAGAAGCCAAGCCGAGTCTGCGGGCCCCAGTTTGCTGGGAGGCAGGTCGCCCGGTCGCGATGCGGCGTGGGAGGCAGCCAGCAGCCCGTCCCGCGCCTCAGTGGTGGGGATGCAAGAGGGATCTGGCGTGGAGAAGATGCTGCGCTGAGGCCTGGTACAGTTGTGTCATTTCTGCCCGTCCACTGCCCATTCAGCACGGCGCAGATTTGAGACGCAGATTTGCGACTGGTTGGTTATCCGATAATGTCAAGCCGGACGAGGTGGGATAGCACGGGCCGGGACGGGAGTGGACGGGACGGGACGGGACGGGACGGGACAACAGGCTCGACGGGACGGGGCAGGGCATGAGATAACACTGGCTCGACAGGTCAGGCCGGGCCAGCACAATCAAGCGCTTGCTAGCATTCACCAAGTTAGAGGACAGGCTCAACAGGACGGGACAGGGCAGTCAGGCCAGGATATAGGGCAGGCTCAATAGGCCAGGTTCGACAGGCCAGGCCTGCAGGCCCGACAGCTCAGATCACGAGGATAGACAGGACAGGATCGGTCAGGCCGGACTGAGATGGGTGGGATCGAACAAGATAAGCTGCCGCACGAGTTGAACCTCCTCGACGAGTCTTATACGATGGCCGCGCGACCAGTCTCGACCGACCCATCCATCCAATGAACCACCCCACCAATGACCACCCCACCGATGAACCACCGAGGCCCGCGTGGCCAGTCGATCGACCACCTCCACCCCCGCCACGGCGATACCGTCTCTGCGGCGAACCCGTGCACGACGCGGGCTGCGTCGGCGCTGCCCATACCCCTCGACCCGGCCACGGCCCTTTAACAAGTCCGGTCTTGGCTTCCCCGCAAGGACTGGACGCGGCCGGGCGTCAGTGGTCGAGGTGCCGAGATTCCCAGGCGCGTCCCCACTCCGACCCCGCCCCACTACTATCGCCAGCTAGCGAGCTGCATTGTTGGCCGGCCCACTGGCAAGATGGCATGCAGGCCATTGCGCTCGCCCGCTGTCGGGCATATGATTCCAGCTCGATTCGCGTGCGTTCTTAGGTAGGCGGCCCGCTCGCGACACGACCAGCAACAGCCGGGCCGAGTCATCGAAATTGTCACCCTCTTATTTACTTACGGTCCCGGCTCCCTATTCTCCCCAGCCACCAAGACAAAAACCCCCACCCTACCAGGGGAAGGAACCAGGGTTCATCACCCCGCACCCGCATGCACGGATAATCGCACAACTCTCCCCGTCGCTCTACCCGCCACCCACACACACGGGGTGGGCCACTAGGAGGGGACGTCTACCCGCCTCGCCACAGTAATATGGGGGGAATGTCTAGGCGCGCAAGCAAAAGACCTAGAGGATGGCCACAAGGGACCTCTAGAGGGGGGCAGGCAGAGAGTAACCACGCACTCACCGAGATCTCTCCTCTTCTCCTCTACTTGAGAGAAGTGATAGCCTCACGGGACAGTCACACAGGGGGGAGGCATGGGGATGTCTGTTGCGGGGGGATGCAGCCGCTGACGCCAGCGTGCTCTAGCGCGGTTGAGGCGGTGACGGACTGGGGGAACCCTGGCGCGCAGAATGGAAAAAAAAAATTCCACCAGGTAAAAAAACACTCTCGCGAGCAAAAAATTAAATGCAAAAATTAAAATCTCACCAATGTGGGTGGTGGTGGGGGGTGCTTGCATGGACACTTCCGTGTTCCGGGCCCCCCTAGCCCCATTTTTTTCGTTTTTTTCTTCTTTTCCTTCCAGTACTCTTCTCGTCTCTGCCTTTTCTTTTTCTTTTCCGCCGAGAGGGAAGCAGCGAGCCGAGGGAAGAGTAACTCGGCCAAGATAACTGGTCGACGTGAGACTCTTCTTGTTCTCCCTTCCCGATCCCCTCCTCCAACAAAACACGGCACGTCCCCAGCCCCTCACCGACCCATCAGGATCGAACTGGCAACTGCCAGTAGACAGCATTCTTTTATTTAACCTGGCCACCCCCCCTGACTTGGAAGCTCAGGCCACGCTGTAGAATTGACTTGGATCAACCATTGCCCGACCACGCTGGCCAAGCCTCCCTCCCCTCTCAAAATGCCGTACAATACTCGGCGCAAGTCGCTCTCGCTGCCCGCTCTCGGCATACATATCCCGCTCAGCCTGGCCGAGAGAGCGGCGGCCCACGCGGCGGCGCGCACGGCCGGTCCGGCGCCGGCCTCGGCAAAGTCGATGCCGCCGCCGCCACAGCCGTCGACCGAAGGCCACCCGAGCAAGCGGCTGAAGCGTTCACCGACTCCGCAGGACTCGGACTCGGACTCGAACTCGAACGCCAGTTCCGCCTCGAGGACGAGCGACAAGTTTCCGGCTGTCGCACGCCGACCGGCGAGCCAGTACACGCCGCCGACATCGCCGTACCCGACCGGATTCTCATCCGCGTCCTCATCTGCATCCGCCTCCGCCTCCACATCTGCATCCGCATCCGTATCCGCATCCAGGCGCCGGAGCGAGTCAACCGCAGAGCCGGCCAGGGACGAGGTCGTGGATGCCGTCACGGCCCAACTCAGGGCGACCGGCAATCGGCCGCATCTGGCCCGGGAGCTTGCCCTGATTCTCTCCAACCGGCTCGTCTGCGTGCGACAGTGAGTCCCCCCCCCTCGCTGCTGCTGCTGCTGCTGCCTCGGTCTGTAGTCCTGTTGCTGACTCCGGGGGGGCCCACAACTGCCAGGTCCGCGAATCCTTCCGCCATGATATCGGCCCGTCTGGCCAATTACATGAAGCGACAGTGCTGGACCGAGGCGGCGCCGTGTCCACTTGGCAAGGAGCTCGAGACCGTCCACCCCCGCCGTACCTACTATTACCTCACCACCTGCCCCCGACAACCGCATCGGTTCACGCCGCCCACCGAGCTCCTCCGGCGCATAAGGATTGTCGTGCCTTCTCCCTCGCCGCCCCGCACCGCCTCGCCATCCCTGTCCGAGGACTCCCAGCCCGAGGAGGCAATAGCAATAACAACAACGACGGCGGCGACGCGCCGACGCGACGAACGGAGCCAGTCTCCCGAGATAGATCTGTCCACGTATGGTTGTGAGGACTGGGACGAGCTTGCGTCGGCACCGGGCACGCCCGCCGTGTCGGGGCCGCTGCCGGCCTTCACTTTCGCGCCCGAGTTCCTGCTGCACCCCGGGGCCGGCAGCATGACCCCGCTGGAGACGGACGAGAGGGAGTTCACCCAGATGGCGGACGGGCTGCAGAAGCGGAAGTTGGACCTGGTGCAGCATGCCGAGCTGGTCCCCCGGTATATCGATCTGGACGAATGGGCCAGGGAGGACACGTTCTGGACAAGCCCGGCGCAGACGGCCACCCAGGCCCTCACCGTGACCGGGAGTGCGCCTCCGCGCATTCCCAGTCCCGGCATCCGGCCGACGGTCATGAACAGCGCCAAGAAGGACACTGAACTGGCCGGCTTGTTTCTGTCCGAGTGGGACCAGAGTGCCGAGAACATAGACATGGAGGAGCTCGACGTGCTGTTTGGCGGCACGTGAGCACGTGAGCACGTGGCCACGTGCCGACGCGTCGCTGTTGCGGCCCTCGAGCCGCGGCCCCGCGGCCTCGCAGCCTCGTGTGCGATATCGGAGAACGGGGCCTGACGTCAGGGCGCCTCGACCCGGCCTCCCGTGTTGGCCGGGTCAGGCGGCGGACCATGGCTCGCAGCTGGGCGAGGAGATTAGAGGGGCGGCACTGTTATGTACCAGGATCGGACCGGTTCGAGGATGCCCTAGACAAGACGGGGGCAGCAGCAAACTCCATCGCTGCCGTGCCACTGGACAGGAGGCGGCTATTGTTTGAAGGCGAGATGGGAAAAGGGTCGGGGTTGTGAGTGAGTCTGAGTAGGGTCCGGGGCCGCGCTTGTATACCTATTCCAGGAGTTTTATATGGCCGGAAAGACGACGGCGTGACTGGGTTTCCGGGCCAGGTAAGGGTAGATTGTAGACGTTAAAATGGCAGCAAGAACCTCTCCTCTGACCGAGCAGCCCCATCCTGCTCTCTGGCTGAGCAGCCATGTACGGATCTGGGTCTCGGTGGGCGGCCGCGCCATGTGCAGGTTCGAGTGGCCGGTCAGCCGTCGAGCCTCAGCTCGATCCACACCAGCGTCCCGAGCTGCAGGACGTAGGGCCGCTCGACCCTGACGACCCTGAGGCCGGGCACCTGCGCGGCCGCGCGGCGGACGATGGCCTCGATGTCGCGGTTGTACCAGCAGCCGTACCGATCAAAATGAGCCTGGGCGTTGCGGTCGAGCATGCCGTTGACCAGAGACCAGCCGCGGCCATGCTCGAGCAGGATGATACGGCCGGCGCGGGGCCTGACTGCGGCGGCCATGTTGAGAAGCGCCCGGGCCGGGTCGTCGATGCTGCAGAATCCAAACGACTGCACGACAGTGTCGTACTTGGCCGGCGGCGGCCGGGCTTCGGCGGCCGGTCCGGCGGCGGCCGAGGGAGGGGGGGGCAGTGCCCGTTGCGAGTCCAACTTGAGGAGGCGTAGTCGTCCCGAGAGGTAGGAGATGCCGCCGCCGTCGGGGGATCCGTCAGGGGACGTCCACACCCTGGAGTCCCCCTCTACCGCCTGCGGCGTGGTCTCCTTGAGCTTGTCCATGGCGACGGCCAGCATCCCAACCGAGATGTCAGTCCCGGTGAAGGAGACCATGCGAGGGGGCCGCCGTTCCCCCTCA
The DNA here is from genome assembly GCA_025802115.2 of Bertia moriformis. NCBI lineage: Eukaryota > Fungi > Ascomycota > Sordariomycetes > Coronophorales > Bertiaceae > Bertia > Bertia moriformis. The sequence goes on from JAOYNC020082994.1 coordinate 20,118, forward strand.
TCCCCGCGCCGGAATAGGGGAGAGGCCGGGGGAGCAGAGATCGGGGCATTAGAGGACGGGGCAGTACAGGACGGGGGAGTGAGCAGGCCGTCCCAGCCGTAGAACCGAAAGTTGCGGCCCGTACCGACGGCCGTCTCGAGCACATGGCCCGTGGCCCTGGCGGCGAGCCGGGCCCGCAGGGTCGAGATGCCCATCAAGCTCTCCTCCCAGTCCAGGGTCTTGTCAAAGGCGCGCGAGTTATCGCAGCAGCGCCCTCCAGCGGCGCACTGGCCCGCGGAGGGCCGGGTGAACATGCCGGCGACGTAGATGCCGGCCAGCATGGCGACCGCCATGGCGCCGGTGAATGCCCATTTTCTCGTCCGGAGGATCGACGAGATGCTCTCGGGCGGCGGGGGCGGGGGTTGACGAGATCTGGCGGGGCTGTGATGGGGGGGGAAGGTCAGCTGGGTCGTCGGAAAGGCCGAGCTGGATATCGCACTGCTGGGTGGGGGGGTAGAGTTGGGCGAGGGCGAGATGGGATGGACATCAACGCACCTACCTATATGCAATGGGGTGAGATGATTTGTGGACGAGGCGTCGTTGGGGTCGACACCGTGGCCAGCAGCGCAAACCCAGCGGCGTCCGCATCTTGACGGCGCTGCAGGATTAGCGAGGGGGTGGCGTGTTCAAGGGCCGACTGGTGTTGGGCCGCCCGTCAAGTATGTGCCAGAGCCGACTGATGCTGGGCCACTCGACAAGCATGTTCGAGAGCCGGCTGATGGGGCACTCGACAAGTATGTTCGAGAGCCGATTGATGTTGGGCCACCCTCAAGGACCGACTGATGAGGCACTCGGCAAGTGTCCTCGAGGGGGGGCACCCAACAGGTGTACCCTCAGGGACCGGCCAAAGGGCCACTCGACAAGTACCCTCAAGGACCGGCCGATGGGCCACTCGACAAGTACCCTCAAGGATCGACCGATGGGGCACTCGGCAGTTCTCGAGGGCCGACTGATGGCGCACCCGCCAAGTGTCCTCAGCGGCCGACCGCTAGGCCACCCGACACGTATGACCAAGAAGGAACTGATGTTGGGGCCGCTCGATAAGCACGGCACGGCACTGTAGGGTATGATTCGGCACGATACGACACGTTATAGCGGAGGGGAGAGGTTGTTTGTGGGAGCCGTGGGAGATGGGGGAGATGTGGGAGACGATGAGTTGTGGTCTCGGTTTCTGCACTGGGAAAGTGGGGCCCGAGGCCCGCCTTTGGCCGCCGCGCGCTCTTGCTGCTTGTTCGCTCGGATTGGGTCCCGTTCCTCTCCGCTGTCCCCACTTCAACGTCAACGGCAGGGCATGGCAGCGCTGCGGATGACCCGGGCCAATGTCCTCGACTCTGCGCGCCGCATCGTATCATCAGTCGATGAACCAAATACCAGTCAAGAGTCGATGATATGTATCACTTGCAATCGCTATGCTGCCTAAGCGCTGCTGCGGTCCACTACTAGTCTCCAGCCAGCCAGCCAGCCAGCCAGCCAGCCCCCCTCCCTGCCCACCTCATACATGCAGACACCCTCATCTAGGCCGGCATCAGCCCTTTTTGCGCAGACCCAGCCCCTATTATCGATATCCTGCTGACCTTGCGCACGCGAGACCCGGGCCCGAAGGCCAGCTAATTATATCAACCCGAACAAGAGCAGAATCATACCTCTCCCCCCCCACCCTGATATTTTTCTTCGCCACCCTCCTGCGCGCCAGCGCGAACCCGGAAGTATATGCGGGCCAAGTCGGCGCGAGCCTCCCTCGGCGACCGCTCAGTGGAACCCCATCGGCCAAGCAGAACGGGTGGGCCGTGGCGAGTGTCAGACGTGAGCAGCGGCGGCGGTGATTGAGCCCGGATGGATCGTGATCGTGAAGGTCTAGTTCTGGACTCGTGCATGCAATGCAAATGTGTACCATGTCTTGCTCCTCCCAAAGCTTTTTTTAGTCGTTCCCCGTCTCCCTCCCGCTCTGCTAGTCCCCCCCCCTCGACCACTGCTATTAGAAGAAATTAGATATAATCCCCCTCACCTTACTCATTTTTTGCTCAATTGCAATCCGCCGTGCGCCGCGCCGAGCAAACCATGCTGTGTCGCATTTTCCATACGTGAGGTCAAGTCCAATCGAGTGGCTGTCGTATCCATCGGCCGCACTGGCACTATGGTCGACCGGGCGCCATCAAACTGGCGAACCGCTCCACAACCTGGAGGCGGGGGAGCGTTAGTTAGCTTTCTTCGTATACCGACTCGGCCTCGATGCATAAGAAAAGATTACCTCACCTCCGGGCTCGCCTTGATAAAGGGCTGGTCAAAGAACATGTACTTCTCGCCCTTGACCAGCTCCAGAGCGGTGTGGGCTACCCCGTATGGTTGCTTCCAGAACCCGACGATCCGCTCCAGGAGGAGCCTGGTGATCTGCTGGCGGATGTCCGAGTCGTCGGCGTCGTTGAGGTCGTGCCCGAACAGGTCGAGGATCAGCCGGCTGAAGAAAGTGGTGTGCGGGCCGGGGAAGCGCAGGCAGTTGATGAACCAGGCCAGGAAGTGATACCGGGTCGATGTCGGCAGCTCCCGAGCAAGAAAGGAGAGCAGACTCGCTTCCGGACCGGCGTAGGCGGCATCGGCATCGAAGGGGGATGAGGACAGGCCGGAAGATCTGGCGGCGGCCACCACCCGGTGGGCGGCCTTGCAGCCGACATAAACCACGACGGCGCCCATGAGCCTCGAGTTGGCCGGAACGGGCACGTGGCCGAAGCTCGTGTACCCGTCGTCCTCGGCCACCCCGCCGCGGGTGAAGGCGCGGGCCAGGTGCGCGACCGCGTCTTCGGACGGGCCGCCCGTCTCCTCGGCAAGGGCAGCGTCGACGAGGCCGAGCAGGTCGTGTTCGGCTATTATGGCAGCCGCATCTTCGCACGAGCCGTTGGCCACATCCAGCCCAGCCGTGACGCCGTCGTCCCCGAGAGCCGGACCGCCTTGGCCACCACCAATGTTGCCGCTGTCAGGCTCCGGCAGCCCATCCGCCGCCACCACTGAGGCGGAGACGGCGGCCGCCGCCGCCGTGACCGCGACCTTGGCTATAGAGGACGGGCTGGCCAGCAGAATGACGCCGAGGAGCTGAGAGCAGTGAACCGGCACGGCCGCGCAGAGCGCCATAAAGTTGACGGCTAAGAACTCCGGATAGTCATGTTGCAGGACGAGGAAGAGTTTCAGCGTGGCCTTGTACACGTCCTTGGCAATCATCGGCACTTCGACCGACTTGAGCATCCCGCCGAGGAACTCGAGCTGCTGGACAAGCAGGCTGGTGTACACGGCCCGGCCGGCCCGGCCGGCGTCTCGGACCAGCAGCGGGAGGAAGCAGCGGTGCTGGATCAGCAAAAGCCAACCGCACGCGAACCCGGGCAGGTGCCGCGGCCCAAGGTCGGCAAGCCGGCGGGCATGCCGGGTGATGAGGCGCTGCCGATCACGCGGTCGCGTCAGGCCGTCAGCCAGGTTGGAGACTTCACTCAGCGTGCCCGACAAGAGCCGGTAGAAGACCCTCTGACTGAATCCGGCTGCGCGGCGGACATGGTGGTGGCGCAGCACGAGACCGATCAGGGCCACAATCGAGTCGAGCAGGCCGACGGCAGCGCTGCTCCGGCGGCCGGCATCGTCAGCCTCTTCCTTGTCCTCGTCGTCGACTTCGGCGGCAGCAGCGACCAGCAGAATCTTTATCAGGTACGCGACCGCGTCCGTCGGTGCGTAGAGCTCCGATAGGGACGGAGCCGGCGGCGGGGGCACTTGGCCCGGGTGATGGTGATGGCTCTGTTGGACAGACAGCTCGAAGGCATCGACTGTCATGTCGATCGCGATCCGGAGGAAGAACAGGAGGTCGTCACGGCTGCCAATGACGGAGGTCGCCTGCATCTGGCGCACAAAGGCCAGCGCAATCTTGTCTGTCGTGGTCGAGTTGAGATACATATGGACCCACTCGTCAAACACGTACTCCATGAGTTCCTGCCGATGCTGCTGCTGCTGCTGCAGGTGCTGCCCCAATGGCCCTCCCACCCCGGCATCGGCACCGATGCTGCCACGAGCGCCGACGCCCGTCGTCAATTTGGCCCGGAGTCGCTGGCACGCCATGCTGGCGCCGCCATCCTCCCGGATCCAGGTCCAGGCCGCCTCCAGGGTCTGGGCAAAGTCGCTGTAGAGGAGTACCGGCCGGCTGGTGAGCAGAGTCAGCTCAAGCAGATGCTCGAAGAATTCGAGCGAGCCGTCCTTGCGCTGGCGCACCGCACCGCTCAGGGCCGTGTCGACGTTGCGCCAGTCAACCAGATCGGTCCGGACGAGAGCAGCGAGCAGGGGCAGGTTGAGGAAGTGGATCGCTGGCTGCTGGCGGAACATCATGGCGACCCGCTGGCTGAGACCACGCAGGTTGATCCGACGCAAAGTCTCGAGCACGTGCACCAAGCTCTCCAGTGCGAGGTTGTCGTCAATTTGGCCGGCGAAGATAGCGCCGCATATCTGCTCGGCCGCGAGGACGGCGAAATCCTCTGAGCTCTGCGACGACGCCTTGATGATGCACTGCACCACGGCGTCGACCACGTCGAGGACCGGGTGTGGACGCGGCAGACCGAGAAAGTGCTCCTCACGGGACTCAGCTGCGACCCGTCGGAGCTCCATCACGAGCTTCTGGAATCGATCAAACATTCCCCGAAGGTCGACCGGGAAGGCCGCCCCCCTCCCATTGCCGCTCGCACCGCCGTTGGCAGCGAGACCGGAGGGGAGCAGCGGCCCGCCGTAGGGTGGCGGGATCTGGCCACTGCCGAGGTGGGGCGGGATCGATGGTGTCTCTGACGGGGTTGGGATGGCATAGTGGTGGTGATGATGATTCTGAGGGTGGTGAGAATGGTGGGGGTGGGGCTGATGCAGCTGTTGCTGCTGGAGATGATGCTGCAGAGGTTGCTGAAGGGACTGCTGCTGGTGAGAATGATGCTGATGATGCTGATGGTGCTGCTGCTGCTGTTGGTGGTGGTGATGATCCTGCAGCAGCATTTCACCGCCGGCACTGCCAGCAAGCGACCGAGCCACGTCTACGACTGTGGGTGTGGCGGAAGAGGGCGCAGTAGCGGCGGAGGCGGCGGCGGCCGCCGCCACCGCCGAAGACACCGACAACGACGGGCCCGCGAGGAGGGGTCGTGACTGGCGCGCAAAGTCCTCGTAGATACCCATCTGCTCCGGATTGAGGCCGCCGAGGCCGGGCGACAGCTTGTACGGGCTCGGCATGGCCAGGGCCCATCGGTTCAGGTTCGGGTCAACAAATGGCTCGTTGGGCCTGGTGAGCCGGTGTCGGCGCCGCGCCTCGAGGTCCGGCTCCAGGAGCTCTTCGATCTCGGGCACGGCCCGGTCCTCAGCCGACCTCTCGACGATGCTGCAGGCCAGCTCAAGGTTTGAGTTGACACACATAATAATGGTCCCCTCCGGAAGACCCTGCGGAAGCTCGGCCGAGCTATTTCGGATGTAATTGGTCAGGTTCGTCCGCATCGGCTCCTTGGACGTGACGAGGGCCAGGCTGCCGGCTGTAGTCTTGACCATGCTGATGGCGCAACTGCGAACCCGGGCCTCGTCGCCCTCGGTGGAGAAGTCCTTCCGGATGATGTGCAGGGTGGCGATGGCGGCGATGGTGACGGATCGCTCCACCACGGGCCCGATGATATCACGGATCGCCTGCTCGACCCCGCCCCGGACGATCTCGCCGAGCCGGGCCGGCGAGATGACCATCTCGTTGATGGGCGGCACGCTGACGTGCGGGCCAAGATCCGGTATCGCAGGCACAGGCATCGAGAGGGCTCCGCCGCCGCCGTTGAGGCCGTTCATGGCCTCGACGAACGAATCGAGACCAATCCCACCAATCACTCCTCCGCCAGCCACTCCCCCGATTCGGCCGATCCCGTCGCGGAGGTCGAGGGCGGCGGCGGCCGCCGCCGCGGAGGAGGCAGCGGCAGCGGTCGCGGCGGTCGCCTCGTCCGCCTCCGCGTCGGCAGCGATGCGAGCCAGCAGCTCCCCCGTCGGCTCGATGCTCTTGTGGTCCAGGTTCAGGCCTTTGCATAGGACCTCGATCTCGAACTTGAGGTTGAGCTTGAGCTCGGCATGATGATACAGCTCGATCAGGAGGTGGATCATGTCCATGAGCCACGGATTCGGGGGCCGGAACACGGATGAGGTCGCGCCCTGCATGAGCACCTTGCACACAAAAGGAATCACCACCGGGAGGCGGCGGGTGTCGAGCGCCTCGAACAAAAGCTTTCGGAAGGCGATATTCTTGTGCCGGATCGGCTTGTCGCGCGCGAGCGTGAGCAGGCCGAGCCAGGCGCCCAGGTTCTTCAGGTGCGACCGCTCGACCGCGCTCTGCATGGTGACTTCCGAGTTGAGCATCCGCCGGACGGCCGCGTACGTCTCTTGCAGCACCTCCGTCCACAGGGTCCGGTCCTCGAAGAGCCGGACCAGCTCCAGGTAGACGGCGTGATAGTTCGGCTGCATCTTGGCCCGTTCCTCAACCAGGTGGCTGGCGAACCAAGGCTTGTGGCTGGGGCCCAGCATGTCGCGCAGGTCTCCGCACATGGCCGGCAGTGTGCTATCTGTAAGGTTGTTAAGCACAAACTGTACCCGGCCCTGGGTCTCGTCATTCGGTTCGTCCAGCTCGGACCCGGCCCTGGCCCCGGTCGGGCGCGGATCCACGTTGACGGCGGTGATCAGGGGGACGGCGGATACGAGGCTTGGCCGGTCGCTGCCCAACAGTGGGGGCACCGACGGCACCGCCGGCTCCTCGGCCGCGACTGCCTCCCCCCCGACCACGGACTGTGGCGGCGGCGGCGGCATGGTTGGCTCCTCCTCGGCCTCGGTTGCGGCAGCCGCCGCGGCCGCCGCCTCCTCGCCGTGTTGGCACACAACATCCTGCGCCGTGGTCCAGGCCTCAGTACCGTGGAGACTGGGGATCTGAGTCAGCTGGGCGCAGAACCCGGGCCACTCCCGAAGCCGGACCGAGAGCTGCATCAGAGCCTGCAGGCCGAACTTGTGCATCGGGTGGTCCAGCTGGTGGTCCCGGACCGCCTCCAGGATCATGCCGAGCCCGATCTTGAGCGGGAGGTCCGAGATGAGCTTGTGGGAGATCACGCCGCCGAAGAGGACGGCGTTTGTGGCCAGGGCCTCGAGCGGGTAGTCGGTATAGTGGCGGTACTCGTCAAACAGGCTGTGGATCATGCAGGCGAAGATGTCCTGGTCGAGTGGATCGCGCGAGTGCTTGTACCGGTTCAGGATCCCGACGACATCTCGGACCTGGAGCTCGTGGTTGTACATGCGCTTGTAGTGCTCCTCCATCTTGACGTTCGCAGCGGGGGGCAGCGCGTTGGACTCGTGCCCGTTGGCGTCGATGATCTCATCGTAGCCCTCGCCGTAGTTGATCAGGCGCGGATACGCGGTGATGCACAGCCGCTGGATGGTGATGAGTTGCGGCACGGGAGCACGCGGCAGGATATCCTCCAGGATCTGAAGCAGGGTCGAGATCGTGCGCACCCTCAGCTGCGGGGTCGGAGTCGGAGTCGGCGACTTGACCGGCACCGACCCTGCAGCGCCCTGGCCAGAACCTGGACCTGAGCCGGAGCCGGAGCCGGGGCCCGGGCCGTCGGGTGGAGGGGCTGGTCGCTGGTGCTCCATCTCGTCGGCGGCCCGAGCCAGCAGGAACTGACCCATCACCTCGGCCACGTCGTGGCCCCGCTCCTCCATGCTCCGGCGCGCCCACTCGGACAGGTCCAGAATCCCCTTGGTGTGAGCCATGACGGCAAGCTCGCACCCGAGGCTGGTTGGCAGGTGGATCAGCTCTTCGAGCCAGCCCAGTTCGGCCGTCAGCTCGACCAGTTTCCCAGTTTCGAGCTGCCTCGACTCGTACAGGTCCGTGAACCGGGTCAGGATCCAAGTCCGGTGCTTGCGCCAGAGCGTGTCCAGGACAAAGTCGTGGTGGGGAGACTGCTTGTGGAGAAAGTTCTCGAACAGGGAGTTGAGAGTCTCGTGTGCGATCTGGCCCCACGGCTTGGGCACCTCGAAGGCGGTCACCATGAAGACGTCGAGGTTGGGCACGACCACGTCCTGGAAGAGCCGCTTCGCCTCGATCGTCGTCGACGCGTGGTTCGAGTGGAGGGCCAGGTGGAAGATGGCTGACAGGGCGGCGACGGACGAGAGCGTGTGCCGCACCGCCTCGGCGGCCCGCTGCCGCACCGCGTGATCCGACTGGGCGTAGAATTCGAGGGAAAGGCCCGAGACCAGGCCCGGGATGGTGGTCGCGTCCAGCTGGTCGGGTGTCAGGGAGCCATATGCACAGATGTACGACAGCTGGGTCTCCGCGTTCTCCCACTGGCCACCCCATAGGGACTGGATGTCTAGCCGGGCGGCGGCGGCGGCGGCTGACTCGTCGCCACCGTCCTTGACATTGTCGGCGTCGTCTCCCCCGCGCGCGGCGATGGGCAGCAGGGCCCGGTAGAGGCGCAAGAACTGGGCGGAAGAGATTCGACTGGTCCGGTGGTCAAAGTACGAGACAACGTTCTGCCACGAGAACGTGGCCGGGACGACCGAGACCAAGGCGGAGGTCAGGACGGCCGGGTCGTGCCTCGGCGACTGACTGACGGTGGTGTAGGTAAGCGCGGCCGAGACTTGCTCCTCACTCAGGTGGATGGCCTTGGGCCGATTGTTCAGGTACAGCAGGCAGGTGTCTCGGTCCCTGGTGAAGTCGGGCCCGGTGCGGTGGATGTACAGGGCCAGCGCGTTCGGCGGCTTGTCCCCGAGCACGCGGACCAGGTCCAGGGCGGCCAGGACATCGGCCGGCGGCGGCTGGTCGTCCGGATAGCGCTGCCTCACCTTGTCGGCCAGCTCGGCCTTGGCGGCGGCGTTGAAGGTGGGCGGGTGGTACTGGACGAACCGGTCCAGCACAAAGGCGAGGAAGGCCGGGCTCGGCTCTTTCTCGTGGTTAGAGGCCGGCCGGGAGAGGAGGTCGACAAAGGCGGGAAAGTTGGCCGAGAGGATGGCGTCGGCCTTTGGCTTGAGATCGGGCCGGTTTCCGATCTTGAAGGCCAGGGCCAGGGCCGCCCTCTCGAGCGGATCGAGCTCAAAGTGATCGACAAAGGTGGCGAGGTCGAAGTCCCGAAAGATGTCTTCGGTCCCGCTCTCGATCGATTCCGCTATCTTGGACGACTGCTCCACATCGGTGCCCAGCTTCTGCATCTCGCCAAGCAGGATGTGGTAGTTGGACGAGCTTCCGACGGGCCGGCCAAGGCCGGGGAAGATAGCCGACGCATTCCCGGCGACGAGCCGGGTGAAGTACTTGGAGAACACTTCCATGCCGTTGTTGTCGATGAGCTGGCGGTCTCGGTCAGCGAGTAAAAGAGAGGGAGGAGCGAGAGAAGACTACAAACCTTGCGCAGCTGCTCCGCCTTGAACTCCCACTTGGACCTGTCCTTGTCCTCTCTGATAGTACTCAGCAAGAGGTAGACCTGAGCGACAACAATGCCGGTGATAGGGTTAATCGTGGCGGTGGGGCTGTTGGTGCTGGGGCTCGCGCCAGGATTCAGAGGACCCGGCTGGGCCGGGTGAGGTAAGTGGCTCGGTCCCGTCTGGGGAGTCTGGACAGGATTTGGAGAGAACGATCCCGCTCTTGGATGTGGGACCATGGAGCTATATGTGGGAGGTTCGGGTGAGGGACGGTGTAGGGGGAGGGGAGGCGGAGGCGGAGAGGGGGGGTATCAAGATCGATGCAGTGGTAGTGGCGACGACGGCGGTGGTGGCGGTGGCGGTAATGGATGGTAAATGAGCCGAGCTCCGGAGCAGGGAAGGCACAGGCGAGGGTCTTTGGCAGGTCCGGTGCGGCTGTGATCAAAATGATACGTCTCCTGGAAGGCTACTCACGGAGGAGGCCGCGAGGGGTCAGTGTTATGCAGCCGGGCCAGAGCAGCAGTAGCACGCTGGCGAGGACTACCTTCATCAGATCCGCGGACGAGTGGAGAAGGCAGGGGCGGAAGCCTTCTTCCCTCGGCGGCGACGGCCCCGGGGCGGGGAAAAGAGGAGGGGGGGCGCCGAGTGGGGTTTGGGTGCGGGCTGGTTTTCCTGCGCGTGCCGGTCGAATAGCTAGGAGACAGTGTCTGCTGCCAGCTGCTAGCTGTCGATGCCGGGGCCGTTCCCGCCAGGCGCAGGCACGCTGCTCGCAGACGCAGGCTCTGTTGACAAAGTGCTTAATACTGGACGGGGGGGGGAGGATCGATCGAGCGCGGCGAGAAAATATCGCGTTGGACGGAGGCAGCGACGGGGCACGGCGGGTCGCGGCGGTCGCGGCGGTCGCAATAGCGTTGGGTGAGTAAAAAGTTGCCAAGATGGTGATGGTTGGTGGCGCGGCAGGCGGTCGTGGGAATCGAGTGGGATGAGAGGGCTTTGACTTGACCAGCCAGTTGGTGGGGACTTGGTAACCGTGACTGGCAGGCGGGCAGGCAGTCAGGGCAGGCGCGCTTGGTGGTGGTGGTGGTGGAAGGTGAACATGGGCCCAGGGCAAAAAACTTGTTCGCAGGGTGGGGGGGGAGGGCAGGAAGTGGTCGCGCCATTTTGTGTGGGGAGAGACGGCAGCAAGGTGGACCGCAGCAGGCAGCGATAGCGGCGGGGGGTGGGGGACGTCCTGCTGCTGCTGCTGCTACCAGCACTTTCCAGCTCACCTCGTCCGTCACCTGGCTGTCCGAGATCCACCTCATGCCAGGTAGGCGCCAATTACATACCGATTGGACATTGGGTGAAGAGCAAGTAGATCGAATCGATGCGCCTGCCGACGGGAATCCCGTACCTGGCAGGCCCGATTCAATACTCAATTGGGTGCCAGCTCCAGCCCAAGCTTCGTAGCTATCGGCTGGCGGCAGGCTGGCGGAGGCCAGCGGGGTAGTTTTCACGCCGGGCACGGGAATTGCCTGGTACCACTCACTACGCCTTCCAACCGCCTCGTGGACGACCACCGTAGAGCCGTTTCGATACCACTCCAGTCCTCGATTAATCGGCCAAGTGAGCGAGAGAGAGCTTTTTTTAAATTAATCACCCGCCGCCCCCTTGTCTGCCAAGAACACACTTATTACTAGCATTGACTTGCCATGTGGTCTTGTCCTTGTATATGCCCGCCAAAGACTGGAATTGCGCCGTCCCATTTGAGTACCTTCGACACCCTCAAGTCAAGACGACGAGGGATTGTTGGCACCAGCTGGCGAGTAAGTTCTGCTAACAAGTCGCTGCTGAGAGCTATTCCAAGCAACGGGATTGCCCTGTGGCCTTTGACTACGGTCGAGCTGTCTTGATACCGCTCAGGTCAAGCCAGATCAGTGACTGGAGCACAAGGAATTGGCATGGGTTTCAAATAGAGTCGCATTCTACATTGTCTCATTTGTATATCTACTCCCCAAGTCGCCAGACACCAGCATGGCCCCGTCTCGCTTGAGCACCAGCAACCAATGTCGGACCCGATCAAAGTCAAGACAAGTAATCGACATTGGCTTGAAGTGGCATGCAACACTCACTGATCGGCACCGCGACTTGGCATGCGGAACTGCCGCCTGCTTTTCTGTCCACCTTCTGGGAGTCGCGATATCCCTCGAGTCAGGACAACGTAATAGTAGCATAGACTCGTTCATTCAACATTGACCAACGTATACATACGCATCGTAACCAGCCGGCCCAGCCGCTCATCATGCCCTGTCGCCGAAGCGTCTATGATCGAGAGACCGTCGCGAACACGACATGTGCAGAAAAAAAAAGGTAGGCAGGGAAAAAGAAAGGGAGAACTGCGATCGGAGCATGTCGAGACGAGATACATGTCGAGACGAGATACACGTCGCGTTCTGGTAGTCGCGCCAAAGCCAGATACAAGAAGGCCCCCCCTGGATACAGTACAGCGGAGGAGTGAAATACAGAGACACAGCAGCAGAAGAAGAAGCAGACGGAACAAGGGGCTCGAGAGAGGAGCGAGCTTGGCTTAGCACGGCTGGAGATAGTTGCTGGGGACCAGGCCAACCAGGCCGACCGGGGTCGAACTCGAGCCGTGGACCTCGGCTCTCCACCAGCCGTCGTCCTGATGGCCTAGGATGGCGAGAATGTCGCCCTTTGCGAAGCTGAGCTCTTCAGCAATGGCGGCCTGATAGCCGTACATCGCCCGAGCTGTGTCACCCGACCGTCAGTTAGCCAAGATGGGGTGACAATAGATGGACAGATTGGATAGGGGTGGGTTGGACAAATTGGATGTGAGTGGGGTTGGACAGAATGGCCGGGTCAGGCCAGGACAGTTGCAGATCCAGATCCAGCCGTACTCACCAAAGTGCAAGATCGGGTGCCCGTCGCGGGTGTACTGCCTCGAGGGATCGGCCACACTCCGGCTGCGGTGCCGCAGCGACCCGACCTGCATCTGGCTTCCGTGCGCGCTCATCGGCCTCGACGTGGACCCGGCCGTGCCGGGGCGGCGTCCCCGCAGCGAGCCGGAGCCGGGTGGGGCGTATTCGTCATCGCCATTCTCGACAGATGCGAGCTGGACCGACATGTCGTGGCGGGGGCTGCCGTTCATCGATCCCCGGTATGAGGCGGCCGGGGAGGCGGCCCTGATGGTGTCGTGGGTCGACTGGTGGCGGTAGTGGCCCTGGCGGCTGGACGGCTGGCTGTGGTTGACGGGAGTTGGATAGCGGCCGCCACCACCGCCGCCGCCGCCGCCGCCATACGGGTTCGGTGAGACAGACCTGGAATGCTGCGGTTGCGGCTGCTGCGGCTGCTGCTGCTGCTGCCGCCGGGAAAAGCCATCGTCGACCGGGCTCGCAGGGTTGGGAGATGTGCCGCGCCGGACGGCCGGAGATGCGGCGCGGGGAACGTCGCTGCCGCTGCCGCTGCCGCCCCGGCCCCTGGTCGTGGGCCGACCGGGGACGGCTCCGCCGCCGCCGCCGCCTCCTCCTCCGGGGGGGGCGCCGAATATGGTGCGCGACTGATCCGCCACCTTTCTGGTGGCCTCCTTCATGGCCTTGGACGTGACGGCCGGAGGGGGGACGCCCAGTCGCGAGACCGGGGCGGTATCGTATGACGGCGGAGGCGTCCCCCTCTTCTCGGCCGAAAATGCGGCGGCGGGGCCGACAAACCTCTGTCCTCCGGGGGATTCGGCGCCGGGTGCGGGCGTTGACAGGCCGTGGTACCGGTCCGCCGACACCCTCCCAGACGGCTGTTTTGCCGCGGCCGCGGCCGCGGCGCTGGATGGTCCCACTCCCTTGAGCTCGGCGAGCGCCACCGCGATCGGGTCCTGCTCCTCGTGAGTCGGGGGCGACTGCACCGGCCGGCCGGATCCGGGCCGGTTCTCCATGTCAGGCGTGGTGACGGGGAAGAAGTTCCCTCCTACGTTCAGGGCTAGGGACGCGTTCGCGTCGATCGGATCCGGACTCATGCTCCGGCCCATGGCAGCTGAGGGTGACGACGGCGATAGCGGTGACGGGTGGTCGGTGTTACGATACCCCCCATACAGGGGTGACGACGGTTGGTGGGGCGACGGTGATATGCCCCCCCGGCCGGCCACGCTCCCGCCGCTGCCGCCGCCGCCGCGATCGGATGCCCAGCCGGAGTCGACGACGGGGCGATGGGTCTGGGAGAGGGGGGCGACCACGCTGGAGTCTTTCATGCTCTTGCGCCGGAACGGGCTGTGGTTCTGGAAGAAGCCGCTTCTCCTTTTTGTGAGCCCCCCCGCCCCCTGCTGCTGCTGCTGCTGCTGGTTCTGGCCCGGTCTCTGGCCCTGTGTGGGCTGCTGCTGCTGCTGCTGGGCGACCGGATGCGGCTCGGGCTTGGCGGGGGATACATTGCCGCTCCGGGTGGTCGGCGTGGCCATGGCCGCCTCCTGGCTGGACATGGAGGCCGGGCTCGCGTACTCTTCGCTCTGCGAGTCCCGGCTCGAGGGCCGGGCCGAGGCCGGCTGTGAGCTCCGCTCCGACAGCGGGCCGGTCCGACAGAGCATCGTCATGCCGTCCATGGGGTAGGGGTCGTGGGGGACGGGAGCGAAGGACGACGACTGGGCGAGGTCGGCGGGAGGCCGGCCTTGCGGCTGCGGCTGCGGCGGATACGGCGGCTGCGCCTGATGAGGCGGTGGCACGTTCACCTGACGCGGCTGCATCCCCGGCTGGATCGACCCGTGGCGCATGCTGTCGTTCTGGTGCATGCTGTTCTGGTACATGGCGGCGGTGGCGGCGGCGGCGGCAGAGTGGGTCACGACAGCCTTCCGCATCATCATCATCTGCTGTTGTTGCTGCTGTTGTTGTTGTTGCTCTTGCTGCTGCTGTTGTTGTTGCTGCTGCTGCTGCTGCTGCTGCTGGAGAATTGCGTCTCGGATCGGCTCCCGCACGGGGTCTCCTATCTGATCGCGCATCGGGTCGCGCATCAGCTCCCGCGTCGGGTCGCGCACCGGGTCGCGCCCGGGCTCGCGGCCGGGCTCCCGGATCGGTTCTCGCATCGGATCGCGCATCAACTCCCGCGTTGGCAGCTGTCTCATCACCTCCCGTTTCGGCTCCCGTACCGGCTGATCTCGAGCCGGTTCTCGTGCCGGCTGGTCCCGCATCGGATCCCACATGGGCTCCCCCCGATGCATGCCGGCGGCCGCCACGTGAGCGAGCGCCTGGCGCGGGCTGCTGGTGACGCCGTTGCCCTGGTGGGCCGCGGCCCCCTGGAAGGGAGCGGCCGCGGCGATTTGAGGAGAGGGCATGGCGGCAGGCTGCGGCTGCTGGCTGTGCGATGATGGGCTCGGCTCGGCCGAGTGGGGATGGCGCAGCGGCGACACCTTGTGAGGCGTCGCGCCCAGGGCCGCCTCCCTGCCGCTCCCGCTGCTCCCGCCGCTTCCGCCGCTCCCGCTGCCCTTAGCCTGCAGGTCCCGGTGCGAGAGGTCGTGGGCCAGGGCCGAGTTGGGGTCGTGGTGCGACTCGTACGTGGACGGCTGCGGCGACGAAGTCCGGAACGCCGGGTTGATGTCGCGCGGGAACTGGGCGACCGAGAACTTGTCGTCGTCCGACAGCTCCGACGGCGGCAGGTCGGTCACGTCGCCGCGGCAGAAGTTGATGTACCGCGGCGGGTCCGGGATCTCCTGGCCGGTGCCCCGCTCCCGGATGAAGGTGGCCACGTCACCCTCGACGTCGACCCGCTCCAGGGCCAGCCGGATCTTCTCGCACGAGCCGTCGTCACTAACGCACACCGTCGACGCGAGGTTGGCGAAGGTCCAGAGACTACTCTTAGTAAAATCTAGCCGCTCCTCCTCGAGGTCCTGGAACTTGTCGGCCGCGCTCTTCCATTCGCGGTTCCACCGCACCGTGGTGTCCTCGAGCGCCTTGACCGCGCTCTCGTACTCGCCGTTGGACGTGGCCACGCTGATCTGGGTCTTCTCCAGCTTGGCCTTGTTGCGGCGCTCCTCCTGGCCCATGACCATGTGACCCTGGGCCAGGTAGCCCTTGATCTTGAGGCACTCCTGTTCGTACCGATCGCGTGTCTGTCCACCGGTTGATTGGCAGCGAGTCCCGGTCAGCCAGCGGGTCCGGGGCGGCGATGATGATATGATGATGATGGCTTCGGCAGGTGCCCACCTTGTTTACGTGCTGGGTCTGCTGCACCTTGACCTTTAGCAGCTTCTCGATCCCGCTCTGGACGATCTTGCGGCGCTCCTTCATGCCGCCCGAGAAGGCGGCCAGCGGCTCCTCCAGCTCGGTCCGCATCTGGGCTGCTATGCTTTGATGCTGCCTCGCCATGGCCTCGACCTCTCCGCGGGCAATGTCCAGCGAGCTCTTGAGGCTGCCGGTCTCCTGCGAGCCCAGGGGTTTGCGGGAGAGCGACATGAGCTTGCGGGCGTATTCATCTTCGATCGATGCTCGGGCTGGGCGGGGGGCGATGGCGGGCAGAGGGCCGGGTAAGCGGCGGATTTGGAGGGGAGGGCGGAAGGAAGAGGAAGGAGGACGCACCACTGTAGAACGCTCTAAGTTCGTCACAGGTTTGTTTAGCCGCGAGCATCCGGTCGATGAGGGGCCCGACCCCGGCGTCATCTTTCCCCCAGAAGTTGTTGGCGACTGTGGGTGGAGAAAAGGGTCAGTTGGGGATTCAGGCGCATGAACGATGCGGCGGAAGGAGGGGTTCCACGGAGGGGGTGCACAGAGTGAGTGGCAGGCAGACGGGCAGGCAGGCAGGCAGGCGGTCGGGAGGAGACGGACAGGAGAGGGCGACGGTGGGCGCATCAGCCGGCGGCGGCGCCACCGCCGCCGGCGTCATGTCTGCGTCGCGATGCAGCGCGATGGTGGTGGGTGGGAGGGAGACGCGTCGGCGGCGAGAAAGCGGTGAGAGGGTGTCGTCGGGGGGCCGGGGCCGGATGCGGAATGAGCAAGAGTCGGGCGGCGGCGGCGGCGGCGGACGGATGTCGGGAGGAGGGCGGGCGGTGGCGGCAAGGCAAGCAAGCAATCATACGAGATTTTCGCGATCTGGACGGCATGCACGATTCGAGATTCAGGTCCCATGCCAGACAGCGGGCAGAGCAGACAGACGCTGGCGGGGGGCCGTGTTTTCTGGGCCGAATTGGTTGACCAGGCAACTTTGGGCCGGATTCACTGTTGTTGGTCTCAATACCTGCTTCTGCTCTGCTACCTAGCTCTCTTCTGCAGTTCAACGGCTGGCCACCAGCCAGTAACAGGCACGGAACGTTCCGGGCTGGAAACCAGGAAAATTCCCACGACCTCTCGTGCGCTCGCCCGACTGGCTGCGAGGATCCGGCTGGCGGCCTCGTGGCTTGCTTGGGTACTTGGAATTTATAAATTTGGATCCCCCGGGGAGCTGGAGTATAATTAATGACCCGGCCTATGGGGCCGGGTCGGCTGCCCCACACGGTGGCGGCCAATGTCGTCACCGCTGCTGCTGCTGCTGCTGCCGCTGCTGCTGCCGCCACCGCCAGTCAGTTCCCAGCAACGGAAGCACGCAGGCGCTCCAACCTGCGAGACGACGACGTCCACTCCCCTCCCCGCCAGCCGATCCTCCCCGTCAGTCGATCCTCCAGCCATGGTACCTCCGGTCTCCCGTGTCCTGCTCCTGGCCGCTTCTCTCCCCACGATATCGCCTCTGACCGTTCCCCGTGTCTTCCTCCGCAGGAGACAATTACCGATGCTCTTCAGGTGGTCACGTCCAAGCGCGCCCGCCGCACCGCGCTCAGGACCGGCCTGTTGGGGGTCGGCTCAGTCGGCCTCTTCTTCCTGTCGGTGTTCGCGTCGGTCGTGTACTACAACAACTACATGCCGGACCTCTCAGTCGGCCGGGCCGTATACCTACAGTATGGGTAGGTGATTCAACAGAAAAACGGGAAAAATGAAGAATGAAAAAAAAGGACCACGACGGGCCGGCTCCTCCCGCGGCTCTGGTGCACTGCCGGGCCAGCTGGCTGACCTCGCCAGCTCGGGCCCGAACCCGTTCGGAACCGTGTCTCTATCCGGGCCGGGCCAGCTCAAGGCGCAGGTGGAGTACGACGTCTCGGTCACGCTCTCGGTGCCGCTGTCGCCGGCCAACACGGAGCGCGGCAACTTCATGATCCGGCTCTACGTGCTCGCCAGGGCCGGATCCGGCTCGGCCCGGCCCGCGCCCGATGGGCTGGGTGCCCGGCCCGCGGTCGAGGACTGGGACCCGGACGCGGTCATGTTCCGCTCGCGGCGGCCGGCGCTGATCCCGTACCGAGACCGGCTCGTCTCCCTCGCGTCGCGGATTCTCCTGATCGGCTACCACCTCTTGGCCGGGCCGGCGTCGCAGACGCACCAGCTGACGGTGCCGCTGGCGGAGCGGGTCCGGTTCGCGGCCGTGCCCGAGACGGCGTACATCGAGATCGAGGCCGGGCAGGCGATCCAGACATACGACGCCCGGCTGACGTTCACGGCCCGGCTCGGCGGGCTGCGGTGGATCATGCACTCGTACCGCACCGGCGCGCTCGTGGCGATGGTGTGGGTATTCTGGGTCGGAGAGATGGTGTTTGCGTGCGTGGCCTGGGTGGGGCTCAGTAAGGTCTCGTGGGGGGGCAAGACAGAAAAGGCGAATCCGAGCGGGAAGCGAGCACGAGGCAGGGCGGGCAGTGGCGGCAAGAGCGACGGCGACGGCGCTACGGCTGGGCCGGGGCGCGGCCGGGGCGCGGGCTCGGGCTCGGACTCGGGCTCGGACTCGGCCCGCACCTTCCCCACGTACGGCCACCAGCCGGCGCTCCGGTACGAGCCCAAGATCAAGAAGGAGGTGAAGCAGGAGGCGGGATACGACTCGGACGGGGCGGTCAAGAGTGACGACGGCGAAGCCGGCGAGTCCGGCCGAGGCTTCGTCGACTCGGGCCTGGGGAGCAGCATGGCCGGCGAGAGGAGCGGCGGCGGGCATGACAGTTATGACAGTCTGCGCTGGAGACCATCACGGCCAAGGGCTGACTAGACTGGCCGGGTCGGTTTCTCGAGACTGGTTTGGCAGGGAGGGGAGGGGATTCAATTAAGTTTATTATAGTGGTAGTTCCAGAATCAGTCGATGGACAGTGGACGGGCCTCAGTTCTCGAAAGTCTCATGCAGAGGGGGTGGAGTGGGAGTGGGAGTGTGAGTGGGCCGGAGTGGGTGAGTGGGAGTGGGTGGGAGTGGGAGACAGAGCGGGGGGGGGGAACCGGTCGGATTCAGTAGGATAATACAAGGGCCAGGTAGGCCAGAATGGATCCTATGGGGCTGCGTTCGTCGTCTGCATGGCCTTGGCGGGTGTCGATATGTGTCGAATAGAGGCCATGGTGGCGGCGGCGGCACTGGCCAATCCGGTCACGGTGGCCGGCTGACCGGACGGCCGGAGCTGATGCTGCGTCGGCCTGCTGTCATACTGGAATATATGGGGGCCGGGCGACAGTGGTGGTGCCGGCGCGGAATCTGTGCTGGCATGCGGCGGGCCATTTACCAGAATCGCTGGTCAGAGTGATTGATCGGATATGGAGGTGGCATCTTGCTGGCGGCGAAGACTTGCGGGGCGGAGCTCATGACGGGCCAGTGGTGGGGGGCGGCAGCGGGGAGTGATATGCGGCGGTCCCTCACTCGGCTCCCAGACCTCTCGGGCCAGACTCGAACTCTGTTTGCAGCGGGGGCCCTCGAACTTTGTTTGCAGTTGGGGATACCGTTTTATCTTTGTTAGTATCAAGGCATCGGGGTCCATTGGGTGGGCGCCCTCGCTATAGGCTAGGTCCAGCTCAGTTGAGGTTTTTCCAGACTCTCGGTAGGCTCGCGGGGAGAGATCATTTTTCCATATTTTCCAATTTCCTTTCCGTTTTGTGATCAATTTTCCATATATTTGATTATCCCATTTTGTTCCTTTCTCCATATTTCTCGATTTTTTTCGCTTTTTTTCTTTTCCTTTCCTGTCACGCATCGGGCATCCCACCGCCAGTTGTTCTGTCCAGCTGTCCTGCCCCACTGCTGCCTCTGCTCATCAGGCTCCCGCTCATCATGCTCCCGGCCGGCTCAGGGCCACC
Organism: Bertia moriformis; assembly: GCA_025802115.2. Lineage (NCBI taxonomy): Eukaryota > Fungi > Ascomycota > Sordariomycetes > Coronophorales > Bertiaceae > Bertia > Bertia moriformis. The sequence goes on from JAOYNC020082994.1 coordinate 39,671, forward strand.
GAAGGATGCAAGCAATATCGACAACTCGACTCGACTCGACTCGACTCGAGGACTGCCAATGCTGCTGCGACCACCATAGCCACTGTCAGAGCGCGGGAGGATACAGAACCGGCGGAGGAGGTACTGGAGAACCGGAGGAGGGGGCTTCTAGTTGGCTGGTACTGCCGCTTTTGACACCCTTGCAGATCCCTGCCAGCAGCAGCCAGTAGCAGCTGCTGCTGCTGCTGCTGTCCGCCCGCCCTGTCCGGCCTGTCCTGCCTGTCCACGTGCAGCTAGGTTAGTATCAACGCCGGGGCTGTTTGTTGGCCGCTGGTGCTGGGGCTGGGGCTAGTAGTGGGTGGTGGAACTAGTGCGGTGCCGGTGCTACCGCTGATGCTGGCTGGCGGTGCCAGCGCTCTCTGGGGGTCTGGGGGCGCTCTGGCGCGTCCGCTCCCTTGGCTTGAAGTGCGTGTGAATATTTTCCACCTCGCCAGCCCGGAAAAACACCAGATCTCGGCCACCCCACCAGCCCAAAACCTGGCCACCACTGCACGCACTTGAGCCGGAGAACGGAGAACCGCCAGATAACGTACACCGCCCACCGGCTCATCGCCCCTCCCCTCTTCCCACCCCCCTCCTCCTCTCCCTCCTCCTCCCTCCCCACCCCTCGGAGAGCCGAGAGCGGGTACCGGCTCGCGTCCTCTGGCCGTCCACATCTTTGCCTTCTGCTTGGCCTTGCCACCAATCTTCCGGTCCGACGATTTCCTCCTCATTTAGGAGTCGCCGCCGTGGTCACCACCACCACGACTGCCACCACTTTTTTACCCCCTGCTCCCTCGGCTCCCTCGACCCTCGACCCTCGCCCCTCGACTCGAGCCCCTCGACTCGAGCCCCTCGACGCCCTCGTCACCCCATCCTTTTCTGCCCCTCGATTGATTTGCTGCGACTCGCACCACGGCCCGCCCCTGCCCGCCACAATGCCCTGCTTCAAGGGCGTGGCGGTGAGCATCCATGCCATCGGGAACCCGCTGCCCGAGTATGGCATGCAGAAGCAGTCCCGGCTCTCGCGCATCAGCACCTACATCCCGGTCCCGCAGCCGCGGCTCGGGCCCGACTCCAACAAGCCTGAACCGGCCCGGTTCGCCATCTCCATCACGCTGCTGACGCCGGAGCTGCCGATCCCCTACTCCACCCCCAAGCCCACCGACGCGAACCCGAACCCCGAGCCCCAGTACGTCGGTGCCCTCCCGAGCCCAGCCGGCGCCGCTGGCGCTGCCGGCCCTGCGGCCGCGGCGGCCGGTGCCATCCCTGCCGGGGCGCCCGGCCCCGGTGTCGTCGCACCCTACATCCCCATGACCGCTTCGGAGAACGAGACGATTGCGGCCTACATCTACTTCGATGGCCGTGCCAAGGAGGAGGTCGCCACGCTGTTACGCCCTGGCGAGGAGACGTGGGTCAATAGTCGCTGGGTTCAAATCCCCGAGGCCGAGGGCGGCGGCCTGGCCGAGCGCGAGTTCCTTTTCCGCGAGGTCGGGCTCGAGAAGTGGCTCAACGGGCTCGACCTCAAGGGCCACGGCGCGGCCGAGAAGATCGAGCGGCGGCGCCAGAAGTTTGAGCGGCTCCGGCGCCGGCAGGAGAACGGCACCGCCATGGACACCGACTCGGCCGGCGGCGGTAGTGGCGGCGGCGCCGGCGGCGCCGTTGACGCCAGTCAGGATGCGGTTAGGTACTGCGCCGACGATACCGCCCCGCTCGAGGCCGTCGCCAACCCGGCCGAGTCCGACTCGCCCTCGGACGACGACGAGCCGCCCGAGGCGACCGGCCAGATCAAGGTGGCCATGTTCCGCGTCCTCGCGTCCGGAGAGATCAGAAAGGGCGAGTACTCGCCCCAGTTCGACGCCCACGACGACGAGGAGGAGGACCCGTCCGGAGGCGGCGCCGCCGGGGGCCGGGCCCGCTCGTCCCTCGACGCCGACGTCGAGCACACCACCAGCTTCGCCAAGCCCAGGAGCCTGGACCCCAAGACCATCAGCACCCAGACGGTGACCGGGATCGATCCCCCTGACAAACCATACGCCACCTTTACGTTTTTTTACCGCGGCGAACGTAAGTAGAGCAGCAGCTCCTGGTCCTCCTGGTCCTCCTGCTCCCCTTGTTCTTGCTCTCCAGCCCGCCCCTCAGGCTGCATCCCCCCCGGCAGCCAATGCTAATGACACCCTCTCCCCGCACAGGGCAGCTGCAGAAGATCGGCTTTCTCGCCTCGTCCAAGCAGCCGACCGGCGGCCAGCAGCCGCTGGAGCAGCAGCTGGAAAAGCAACAGCCGCAGCAGCAGCCGCAGCTTCCCACCCCCACCTCGGCCAAGCGCCGCTCCGGCCAGCTCGACTTCTCCAGCCTCGGGCCGCTCAAGACGACCGGCACCGTCGGGTTCTCTGCCTTTCGTGATCAGCGCGAGGAGCAGACGCGGCGGAGAAAGGCCCGCAAGAAGGGCAACAGCGGTCTCGACATGATCGCGAACGACGACAGCGAGGACGACGACGACGACGACGGAGGAGCCAATGGCGAGCTGCTGGCCAAGATGGAAGACATTGAAGAAGACGACATCTCGTCCGGGCTCCTGGCCCCCGAAGACGCCAAGTTCCAGGGAGAGCTCGCTGATGGCGTAGGCAGGATCCGGGTAACTAAACTCTCTTCTACTTACCCCCTAGTTTCTCCTTATTTCTCCCTCCTTGCCGCCTCCCGCTTGTCTCTACCTGTCCCTCTACCCGTCCTGCTTTCTGTTCACCTTCATTCCGGCCGATGGCCTGGGGCCTGTGGTTTGGACACTCGATAGTGGATATCAAAAGTTAAGCCGTGCCGTCTAGCGGGCGCTAACCAGATGCCCTTGTCCCCTTCAGCTTAAGAGAGCGCACTCTGCCGAGCCTGAGCCTGCTCCGGGAATACCCGGGATCGGCCTGGTCGGCGCCGGCCCGGTCCGCAGCGCCCGTGCAAATGACGGCCCCGCCATCCCAGATGCCAATGACTCGATCACGCAGGTGCCGCAGCTGTCGGCCTTCAGCGTGGACGTGCCGGCCCAGGGGCTCATAGGAAGCCCCCTCAAGAAGCAGAAACCGTTCTTCGGGGCTCTGGCCGATGAGGACCACAAGATGGCTGTATCCGGCGCCCTGTCCGCGTCGGCCCAGCTGCAGCGGACCCTAGATGCCACGCCCACGACGACCACGACGACCACGCCCACGACGACTACCGCCTCGGCGACCTCGTCCGATATGATTGAAGAGGAACTGTGATTGTGTGATGGCGGCGTCAGATAGGCAGGCGGGAGAGAGGGAGTCGGAACCACATCAGTGTTGTGTTCGCCCTCATAATCAGGGGGACTGTGAGGGGGGCGGGCCGCGGGCCGGGCCGGACCAGGGGCGGGCGGGATGCCGACGGCCGGGCTGTGGACGGACGGGATGCCGGCGGACGGGCCGGCTTGGCTCCCAGAAGCAGCCGTCTTGCTCTGCTGCTGCGGCGACGGCGCTTTTGGCAGGATGTGATCCCCTGTTGCTATACACTACGCCACCGCCGCCGTCGCTGCCGTCGGGCAGCGGACTGCCTCACTTTGTATTGCATTTCTATTTGGCCCGGACTCGCGTGGTGCACTCACTCACTTGCATTGTTGTTGAGACCATGATTTGTGAGGGCTGGAAATATGGTTGGGGAGCAGTCTGCCTGTCTGTATTGGAGTTGGCTGCCCACACCCAATAGTATTCATATTCTATGCATATAAGGGATGGCCACGCGGTTGGATGGGGGGGATGGATCTGCAGCGGGACGGCCCACTCCCTTGGATGACCAGAATGATGAATCGGATGTTTATCGGCCGGCAGTCTGTCGGTGGTGGTCGTTCCCTCCACTTACTCCTTGGGGGGATCGACCACTGGTCTGTGCTTTTCTCTGTTTCTGGCGCTGCTCTCTGCGCCGCCGGGCCGGCCCGGCTGACTGGCCGGCTTCTGGATCCTACGGGCCAGAGGGGGGATGCGTAACTTGACTCTCGGCGCAGGAGTGAATCTATCCCATTTCCATGCAATTCGCTCGCGAGGTGCTTGCCAGCCAGTCAGCCAGTCAAGCTGGAGGTGGCTAAACTGAGAAATCATGGGATCCGACGTGTGCTTTGCGGAATTGAGCAGCAGTGTCTGAATTGGGAGTAGAGAAGTCCCCTGTGTAGTGCTGGACAGTCTAGCCGGTAAAATGGGAGTTGGCGTCTGGTTTGGGAGATTAGAGGTGGCGGGTGTACGGCTGTTTTGGCTGGTCAGGCTGCTGCTGCTGGAGAGAGTAACCGATTTTGTGATTCAGCGGGGTTCGGGTCAGTAGTTAACCGGTCCGGCGGCCACACCGGAGCGAGGAGATCACGAGGGGTGGCAGGTACCGCGGGCCGGGGGTGCTCTGGTGGCAGCCTGGGCGTCGCAAGCGCCAGATCGACCCCGACCCGGCGGGTTCCCCACCATGAGCGAGGCCCATTCTGACCCACGGTATATACCTGTTGTGGCGCGCCTGGCAGGTGTGACGCGCCCTACAGGGATCTGGGCCCGCTCCGGGCCCAGACCGAGGTCTATTCCGTTGCTTCATGGGCAGAAGCAAGGAAAACATGCTGATCGCAGGATCAGTGGTCTGATCGGTCGCCTGACCAGCTCAATATGGAGCGAGATGGGCGATCGTGCTGTCATCACAGAAGCAGATCAGGGTTTCCCGCGCCAATGAGGTCATCAACGCGGTTCGGCAGATGACGTATCAGAAGCTCCCATCGAGCATAAATAGGATGGGATATCTCCCAGAAATAGTGAGAGAGCAGATCAATACAAGATACACTCTCACGCTGATAAAGGCGCTCAGAGCTCCATAGAGAGGATATGATCTCTCCTAGCAATACGGGAGAGAGCAGATAAATATGAGATGCAATCTCATGCCGATAAAGGCGCTCTGGGCGCTATACCTGTCCCTAACCGGCCGTCTGGCATCAGTAAGCGCAGACAGTGGTGGTGTGTGCCTGGTGGTGTGCTGGGTCGCGGGGACACGAGGAGGGAGCGACGAGTCGCTACTTGGAATCAATGTCTTGTTATGGTATCGACGCCGGTGTCGGTTTGAATATATATCTCTACAACTGGAACCCTCTTGATGGCTGATGTAACTCTGGCAGGACTTGCACCTCTCGGTTATATCGAGATTGACAGCCAACTGGTTCGTCGGGCTTAAGTCTTTTTCGACTACGATCCGACCTCACACATGACACGCGAAAATACCCACATGTCGCAGAAAGTGCCTTGACCGGCCAGTCGGTTTATATACCCATACCCGACGTGTCCGGTCTCTTCTCTCCTCGGCGAGATTAGATTATGTGTAGCCCCTCCCTCCTTCCTGCCCCCCTCGCCGACTCCCGGCCGGGCTGGCGGGCCCGGCAATGCGCCCCAGATGGAGATAGCCTACTAGTCTATCAGGACCCTTGAGCATTTAGACGAGAGCAAGGCCCTTTCTGCCTCACTATCAAGATCCGCAGCATTTCCTCGCGCCGAGGCCCTTTCTGGCTCGTACCGCTGCTGTCCCGGGGCCAGTGCCCACTCATCTACGTAGGGTGGGGCGGAATGGCCCGCCAGCAGCTGCCAGATCCCCGCCGAGCTCTCATGGGAAACCAGAGGTCTCACAAGTTCCAAGACAGGGCCGATGCTGGCTCGGTAAAGTCTTGTCGGGGAAATGGCTATGAGCGCCTCGGAGGCTTTCTCCTCGAGGCACTCTTTGACGAGGGCCTCGTCGCGTTTGTCCGAGGGCAACGGCGAGCCGGGCCTTGATCCCCCCGAGAGCGGCGAGAGCGGCGAGAGCGGCTGCGTTTAGGCGGCTCTGTTCGGCGTATAGGCGGCTCCGTTCGGCGTAGGTCTCGTGATCTCTGCGGCGCTGCTCCCCGTCCCGGCGACGCTGCTTCTGGAATATCCCTCAGCGCTTGGACGCGGCCCGGGCCGGAACGGCTCGCCCGGCTCCTCAGCTGCGGCGAGCAGGCCGGAGCGACCCGGGCCCGGCCGGCTGCTGGAATTTGCCATGGATACTTTTCGGCCATCTCTCGGCCTATAAAGGCGGGGGTCCCCACGGTTTCCTCCTCCCCTGGCCTGGCCGATTCCCAATGGGGCCAGTCCCCCGAGGGACAGTAAAATGAGAAAAGGGCTTGGCTTCCAGGACGGGGAGGTTTCGACTGGCAGTAAATTACCACCACTTGCAATTCCAGCCCTTGGGGCAACCCTGGGTGGCTGGCTGGTTCTGGTGCTGTTTCTGTTGATGGCGCATGATAGACAGACAGATAGGCTTGCTCAGCTGGTGGCAAGCCAGGGGCTGGATGTGTTTGCGGCCATTGGAAGTAGTAGGGTGTGGTCTGATGTATGCAGGCACCGGCCGTCCAAGGTGTCGGTGGTGGGGCTGGCTGGCTGGCCGGCCAGCTCAACCAAGCCGCAAACTGCCGTCCCACCCACCTTCCACTACCTCCACCTCCACCACCGCGGCAGCAGTGGCGGCCGCCGCGCCCAGTCTTTATATAGGCATACTGGTTGCATCAGGAAACCACCACCACCTCTTCCACATCCACATCCACCTTCTCCACATCCACCTTCTCCACATCCACATCCACCAACACCACTCTGCCGTTGCCCCTATTGACAAACTCCTCTCGGCCGGCCCCCCCACCCATCTGTCCGCTTTCTGGCCACTCTTGGCCGCATTGGCCACCCATCTTGGCCACCCGCTCATTCCATGCGCCTCTCGACCTGGCAGAGGCACACAATCCCCGGTAAGAAAGAGCGCTCGCAAAAAAGGGCACTGGCAAGCAACAGAACCGGCTTACCGGCCAGGCATTGCTGAGTTCAAAGCCCGCAGGCGCCACCGGCTTATCCGTCTGGCCTCGCCATTCTCCCGTGAGTCTCATATCACGGGCCATCACTACCGCCAAAACAAAAACGAACAAGCCGGGGCGTAATCGGGTCAGCGAGAGGAACGGCCAGGGCCAGCGGCGGGATCCAGGTGACAAACTTTGCTGGGCCCGGTCAGCACTACCGATCAACAATGACAAGAACCAGCACAACTGCCAGAGGAGAAAAACAGAGAAGAGAAGAACAGAGAAGAGAAGAACAGAGAAGAGAACAACAGAGAAGAGAACAACAGAGAAGAGAACAACAGAGAAGAGAACAACAGGGAAGGAGAGGGCCAGACGTGGCCGGTTGGTTTCCATACCCGGTCCCAGTTGTCGACCGACCACCGCGGCGTCTTGCCGTTATTCTGCCAGATCTTGACAGCGCCGAGGCCGGCCCCGGTGATGCAGAACATCTGCAATGGCCAACCCTCAGTGTCTCAGTTCTTGATTCCCGGCCCGGCCCGGCCGGCTGCCCAGCTGCGCGCGGGGCAGGCCGGCACCCGCCGGCGTGGAGGGGGGCTCGCAAGAGGGTCCGCAGCACTGACTGTGATCATGATCCCATACGGGATCAGGCCCTCGAACGGGACAGGCATTGAGAACGCGGCGGATGAAGAGGGCCAGGAAGAGGGGCGGCGGTGGCTGGAAAATCGAAACTGGCCAACTGGCAAAGTGCAAGTGACCTGGAGCTCGTCGACCGAGAGCTGCAGCTTGCTGGAGCTGAACTGTTGGGACGCCACACGCCTCACATCACGTGGCACGTGCTGCCACGTGCCACGTGCCTTGTCTTGTTGCCGGCTTGCTTTTTCTTCCCCAATCAGCGACCAGCGACCAGCAGGCAGCGGCTGGGCCAGCCAAAAAAACCAAATCCATCAGCAGGGCGCAAACCGCAGCACGCAGCAGCAAGCGACAGCAAGCACGGCAGGGATCTGGAAGTGGGCCGCTGCCCACATGCATGCAGCAGCAGGAAGCAGCAGCAGGCAGCACGCAACTCCACCCTCGGCACGCGCCTCTCGACTGCAAGACCAACCACCACGACATCCGGATTTCAGCCTGTCCTAATTTCAGTCGGTGCCTCTGGTCGCGTCGCCATCTCCCTCCACCCACAGGTCTGTCTGGCCCTGAGGTGGCGGCGACTCGCGAATCAACCAGACGCGTCGCCACCGCCAAGGTGTTGCGCCGGCCTACCGGCCTACCGGCCTGCCTCTGCCACGCGGAGCGCGCCAGGAGAGCCGGCGTCCGAGTCTGATATCAAGTGTCTGATATCAAGTCGATCCGGTACGATACTCCGCTAGGATACGGGATATCGAGGAGGGAGGGTGCCTGGCTGCCGCCCACCCTGCTGCCGTTTCCTTCCCCTTGCCGTCGGCCCCGGCCGGCGCCATGGCGAGCGCCCAGGTCCTGGATGAGCGACTCCAGCGGGTCGTCCATGTTGCAGATGGCAGCCACCACCCCCATCAGAACCACCGCCAGAACCACCAGAAACACCATCACAACCACCACCAGGCCAACCGGCCGAGCCCGGCCAGCCTAGCTAGGCCAGACACCAACGCTGCTGCTGCTGCCTCATCCGCCAAGGCCCGCAGCCGGCCGACCCCGGCCGGCCCAGCCCGGGCCAAGGCTCTGCCCAAGGAGGACGACTCGGAGCTGGACGAGGCCCTGCCCAAGGAGGACGACCAGTCCCTGGGCCGCCTCTCTGAGCATCCCCCTGACGGCATGGAAGAAGAAGAAGAAGAAGTCTCGAGCGGAGGCGTCGGCCGCGGCATCGCAGAGGGCCACCATCATGATGCCGGTGCCCATGTCGGTATTGGTGTTGGTGTTGGTTCCAGGGCACAAGGGCAGCGAGCGCAGCCGGAGCAGCAAGACAGCGATGGAGAGGAGGGGGGAGAGGGGGGAGAGGGAGAGGGGGGAGAGGGAGAGGCGCAGGCGCAGGTTGACGAGGACCACCACGCCCGGGCCGAGACCGACGACCTCTCGTCCGAGCTCGACACGGACGGCCTGAGCGACGGCCACGATCTCGACGAGGACGATGGAGACGACGAAGACGACCAGGACGACCCGGACGACCAGGACGACCCGGACGACCAGGACGACCCGGACGACCAGGATGACCAGGACGAGGGTGTCGGCGCCGTCAAGATCCGGCCCAAGCAGCATCCCGGCCACCAAGACGCAGAGGAAGACGACGAAGAAGAAGACGATGCGGGCGGCGACGGCGACGGCGACGATGACGACCCCGATGACGACGTCGACCACTCCGACACCTCTAGCGCAGCCGGCGAAGAAGACGACGATGACGATGACGACGACTCGGACCCGGCTTCCGACTGGGAAGACCCCGAGCCGGCCGACGACGACTCGGACATAGACGACCCCTCCAACCTCTGCGTCTTCTGCAGCCAAGATGACGGCCATGATCCCGCCGAGGAGTTTGAGACTTATATGGCCTGCCTGCGCTGCGGCGCCAACGGTACGGTCCGCGCCCCTCTTCCTGTGTGGACACGCTGACACCGGCCAGCCCACCAGCAATGCGCCCGTGATGAGAATGCGCTCCATCCCGACGACGGTAAGGCCCGCCACCGCCAATCGTGTCCGGCATGGCGACTAATCAATATTCCGCTGGCGCCAGATCCCGCCAGCTGGGTCTGTTTGACCTGCTGCCAAGCCCAGCCCCCCGGCCAATTGGACCACGAGGCCGAGGGGGGCGCCGAAGGAGCGGTCGAACGCTCAGCCGACGGCGCACCGGGTCCGCCAGACCAGAGGCCACGATCTCAGCTCAAGGACCCGCTGTCGGTCTCCAGCCATCCGCCGGCCGAGGAGGAGGAGTCGGCCGACGGGATACGAAGGATCTTGAGAAAGCGCAAGACTTCTCCGACCGAGGGCCAGGACCCCGCCGACGACAATGCCGCCGCCGCCGGCAGCACCACCATGACGCTCCGCAAACGCCGCAAGTACGACGCCGATGCCGCGGCCGCGGCCGAGCCGGCCGAGCCCGACATGTTCCCCAAACCCCCCCTCCTCCCCCCCAGCATCAAGATATCGGCTGCGGCGGCGGCGGCGTCACAGCCCCATCCGCCGCGTCCTCGCGTGCGCGTCAAGAAATCCCGCAAGGCGCTGATTGTCAGGATGCGGGTGCGGCCCGTCGCCTTGGGCAAGATACTGCTGATCAAGACCCGGAACCGGTCCGGCAGCCGGCCGACCGGGTCGAGATCGGGCAGCCGGCCGACCGGGTCGAGGTCGGGCAGCCGGCCGACCGGGTCGAGGTCGGGCAGCCGGCCGACCGGATCGCGGTCGGGCCGGTCCGGGGCGGGAGCGAGGCCGGCCAGCGACAACGATGACAGTAAGAACGTCAGCAGCAGCAGCAGCAGCAGCAACGACCCGGACGGGGCCGCCGCCGACGCCGCCGCCATGGTCGCACCCTTCCTTCCGTCCGCCTTCGGCCAGCCCTTTTATTCCTTCTTCGACAAGGAGACGGACGAGATGAAGGGCAAGCCCTACGGCGGCATCCTCGCCGACGCCGACGCCGACACGTCCCGGACCCTGCCCGCCAACGACGACCGCCGCCGCTTCGACGAGGCCAAGCAGCGCGCCGAGGCCGAGTGGCGCGCCCGCGTGCTGGCGACCCAGGCCCGCGCCGAGGCC
>JAOYNC020083085.1:0-50103 GCA_025802115.2 Bertia moriformis
GGGGCGCTTCAGCCGACCATGGCATAGCGGGCATTATTCCGAATTCTGCCGTTGCTCAATCGGTGGGGAGGGTCGAGCTTCAGCTGCAGCGACCCCTATGCGCAGCGAAGACTGGCCTACTCGTCTGGTGCTGCCTGACTCATCCGACGAGCACATGATATATATCCAGCACATGTTACGGCCTAGGGAAGAAAAGATAGGGGCGAGTGTGGTGGGGCCGACAGCGGGGTCCTGTGTACCAGAAGCAGCGGGTGAACATGTGAACATGGCAGCCAGGTGATAAGGTGGAGTTCAGATGTACGTGGTCGCTGCATATTTATTCGCCACCTCCGCAGCGCCGCGGTAATGGCATCATGGACATGTAGATAGATAGCAGCACACTTGGCAGTGATTGGGCCCCGATCGATGGGCAGACAGGAACGGGGGAAAGAGGGCCGCCGCCGAGGTGGCCGGCAGCATATGGCGAGACCAGTCCGGGCGAGCCGCACGCGCGGTTAGGCCTCACTCGCCAGGCCGGGAAGGGAGCCAGTCGACCAGCCAGCCAGCCCGATGATGGCCCGTGGCCCGCGCTCCCGCCAGGCTCCCGAGCCCGAGTCCGACTGTCCGGCCCGGCTCCCCTCCCGCCACGGCACATGCGCGCACGCCCGGCCAGCCCGACACGGGCCCGTCGTAGTCTCTCCCTCCCTCCGCAGCAGCAGATACGAGAACGCACCCGGTAATGTCGAGCACCCAACGGGACCGGTAAGCCGCTCGGCAGCGTCGCCGTGGCTCCCAGTTCTTATAGCGCCGCGCCGGCCCCATACGAGATGGGACGCGACGTCAATCTGCCCCAGCCAACACGGCCAAGAGCCCACCGACAGATCCCCCCCCAGGGGGGGAGAAATGGTCGGAACCCTCAGGCTAACAGTCGTTGGGGATGAAATCAACTTTTGTGAAGAAGAAAAGAAAGGCCGTGAGAAAATTTTCTGGCCAGGGGGTTTTCTAGCGCGCCCCGGCAGCCTGCCAGCCGAGAAATCCGCAGCGCCCACCTGTCTGCAGCTGAGAGCACCCCCTCCACCGAGTCGGTCGAGGGCGGTGGCTCGGTCCCTGGCTTTGTCCAGTGGCTGTGGCTGGGTGGGTGGGGAACAAAGGGGTCGGTCCTGTCCCTGCAGTTGACGCAACTTACCAGAGCGCGGCCAACCGACTCCAGGCACCTGAAATCCAATCGAATCCGGAAATACCCCATACGAGCGTCACGAACTGCACCTCCACGACGATCGCGAAACAGACAAACCAAACCACCTAATCGCCCCCCCCGCGCTCTCTACCGCTCGCCCCTTCCCCCCTCCCGTCCACTGCTTTGTCCTCGCTCGTAATCCCTCTCGCCGGATCGATCCCCAGCTTCTCGAGACCCCCCCCCGCGCGCCTCTGCGACAGCCTCAAAACGTGGAACGACCACACGCAGCGCACGCCCGCCCGCCCCGGCCAGAACAGACATGGCCGGCAATAATAGCAGCCTCCTCGATACCGAGGCAGGCAGCGAGCTCTGGGCGAGCTACGAGACTGATTTCAAGCGTGGGTATTCGGACCCGTCCCGTCCCGACAGACAGCCCCTGCCTCCCGTACGAGCGTGTGTGTGTGTGTCTGTGCGAGAGAGGCGAGAGAGTTAGGGGAGCAGGCCTGCCTGGCCGCCTTGGAAATGAGCCCCGGACTGACCAATCGGGCCGACCAGTCGTCCATGCCGACCTCAACCAGAAACTCGACCAGATCCCCGAGCTCTCGGGGGAGCCGCGCAAGGCGGCCCTGTCGCAGGCTGAGCGGGCCGTCGAGGAGGCCGAGGAGCTGATATCGCAGATGCGGCTCGAGAAGCAGAACATTTCCACGGCGCTGCGCGCCAAGATCAACATCCGGTTCCGCAACATGGAGAGCGACGTGGACCAGGCAAAGCGCCGACTCGGCAACCTCGGCGACCCCCGGGCCGCCCTCTTCGGCCGCTACACCGATGACCCGGCCGGCGGCGGCGGCCCCGGCGGCGGCGCCCCGGACGCCCACTACGAGCAGCGCCAGCAGCTGCTCTCCGGCACGGACCGGCTCGACCGGTCCACCCAGCGCCTGCGGGCCAGCCAGCAGCTCGCCACCGAGACCGAGGCCATCGGCGCCAGCACCCTGGCCGATCTGCATGGGCAGAGGGGTGAGCAGATATCCAGGCTATCAATCACCAGAAGCAGTAGCGATGGACCGGGATGTCCGGGCTGACAAGCAACCTCTCTTCACTCTCTTTGCAGAAACTATCCGTCACGCGCACGACCGGCTACTCGAGAGCGAGGGCTACGTTGACCGTAGCATCAAGACCCTGCGGGGAATGGCCCGGAGGTGGGTCGGCTTTTGCTTTTCTTTTCCCCACTGTATCTTGGCTGTCCCTGTCGTTTTGACGGCCCTCCCAGGTTTCTGGGTTGATTCGACTGCTGGTCAGTCGCGGCGGCCTTTCGAAGCGAGATGGATTGTTATTGACTTGGCGGTTTCTTAGGATGGCCACTAATCGGGTCATAACTATTGCCATCATCACCGTCCTCGTGCTCCTGATCATGGCGGCGATCTGGAGCAAGTTCCGGTAGCTCTTTTCTCGGGGCCGGCGGCTGGGCTGGTTCGGGGTTACTGGGGTCGGGCGTGATGGTCGGGCCTGGGGATGGCCATCGTATAGTATCTACCAATCTAGAATAGTCGGGTGTCTTGCATTCTTTATTACTCCTTTGGGTCGGCTGCCGAGCTGTCTGTTGTACAATCAATACATTCGGGAATCGATGAACCTTGGTCTCTTTCAGTCCCTTTCTCTGTCGAGGTTGAGGCTGTGATTAGTACAAGTCTGACAAAGTTGAAGACTGTGTGTTGAAATGAAGGGCTGTGTGCATGCTCGTGAGAGTGATAGCCCTGTTCAAATAATCTGTAAAGGACTACTGGACTCGGATATACCCTTGGTGGCGTCGGGCTCGGCCTCGGCGCTCAAGGGCATAGCCGTGATTGCGAGTGGGCAATGATGATTTTCGGGAGTTCTGGCTCCCCCCATTCGGTCGCCAGTGATTTTTCCAAGCCCTTGGTGGCCTCGGGGCTGCAGGAGGAAGAAGAGACATGGCAATATCGACAGGATCGACTCGTCAGCTGAAAAGGTACGACAATCTCTGCAAGATCCACGCGCCAGCTGAACACACGCCGATCTAGAAGACCCAATCGTCAGCTGAAGAGACACGGCAATCTCCAAACGACCTACTCGTCAACAGACAAGCCGGAATGTCGCAATATGCACTCAACAGCTCAGGAAACGCGATCATCTCTGGAAAGCCCACGCGGCAACAGATATCCCGTGGTGCCGGGGAAATACACTCATCGGCTGAGATCACGGAACACGAAACACGCATGATCTACCCGTCAGCCGAGATCCCGCAGTCTCGAGCGGATCCAGTCGTCGGTGTTGTCCATTCCTGCAACCACAAAGCTGGCAGATATTTTACCTTACCCCACTGGCTCTGCCCCCTGTTGGCAGAAGCAAAGCCGATCAAGTCCCCTACCGCCTCCCCCTCCTCCCCCCAACCCCCCCCTTGCGAATTCCACCGCCCACAATCGGCCCCCGCCTCTTCTCCTCTCCGAGACCCCTCCTCCCCGCCCCGATCCCTCCCTTTCCGCTCCGACCTCCTCCTCTCCCCGCTTGGTGTCCTCGGCCGCCGCGGCCGCCGCGGCCACCACCACCTCCATGTTGCTTGGACTTTGGCCTGCCATCCCGCGGCTCTACATCGTCTTCGTCTTTATTATCGGCCGTGTCGCGGTCATTGTCGTCGTCCTTGGACCTCCGATTCGAAAACTTCAGCTTGCCACTGCGGCCGCGCCTGGGCGCGTCCCGCCCCTTAAGCGCGGCGACGTACGCCCCAGTTCCAGACTCGCCTTCCCCGTCCGCTCCTGTTTTATCGACTTCCATCTTGTCGCCGTCGCTGGCCTTGCCAATGATGAGTTTTCCGTCGAGATTATAGTTGGCCTTTGACTTGGTCGGTTTCCGGACCTTTGCCGGCTTCGTCGAGGAGATGCTCGCCAGCGCCTTCTTGTCGAGCAGGTCAAGTGGCTCATCCTCATCCTCGACGATGTATGTGTTTCTTTCCTTGTGACCGCCGCCATGTTGCTGCTTCTTGCCCATCTTTCGACTGGTCTTTGTTCCTCCTCCTTCTCCTCCGCCTCTTCCCCTCTCATCGCCAGAGTCCTCCGAGTCGCTGCTGTACAGCGCCTCGTCATACTCGCTCTCAAACTTCCTCGACGGCCCTGCCTCTTCGCCGTCGCTGTCTTCCCCGTCCTCGGCCGTGGCAGCAGCAGCGTCGTCCTTCTTCTTCTTGCTCCGCTCCTTGGCCTTCCGCACGCTGATGATCAGACGCCTCTCGGCCTCGGGGCAGTTCTGGTTGACGACATCGAAGCCAAACTTTCGGATCATCCGCTCCAGAATATGCTTGACCTTTGATTTGAAGTGGGCCTTGTGCTCGTTGCTCCAGATGATCAAATTGGGCACGAGCGAGGACAGGCGAGGAACCATGATCTCAGTCGGCAGGCTGATGACCGAGACCTTGACAAACCCGAGCACGCTCTTGACAATCTCGCGGTTGTTTGACGTCAGGAAGAGATCCATGGTCTGCACAAGATCGGCAAGGGTCGCCGGGCTCAGGGTGGCGCGGAAGTGATACATCAGGTGCGAGATGGCCGTCACGGTTGCCGAGATCATGTGGGGAGTAGTCCCGGCCAGACCTGCGCTGGCCATGGTGAGGTACTCCTCCAGACTGGCGACCGCGTTCGGCGCATCCGCGGTCATGTGGGGGACCTTGCTGCTGTCGATCACCGCGCCAGTTGCCATCTCCATGCGGTGGCCCATTTGGACGAGGAGGTTGTAGGCCGATTCTCGGGCCCGCTCGTTATTTTCCTTGCAGCAGATGACGACCTCGCTGAGGATGATGGGGATGATGTGCATCGCCGAGTCCGGGATGACGGGAAGGAGCGCCTCAAAGGCGGCCAGGCGCTCGCGCCGTGCCGGGGCCGAGATCTTGTCCGAACTGGCCAGAAGCATGCCCAGCAGCTGGTCAAATCTCTCGGAGAGAGCGGCCCGGCCGGGCTCGCACCCGGTGAGCCGGGGAATCAGCTTGTAGGCCTTTTTCTGGAGTTGAGGTTCTTCCTCTCGGTTGATCAGCTCGGCCGCGATATCGAAGACGACCCGGAAGCTCTCCCGCGGGAGATACGGGACCATGGTGATGATGATATCCATCAGGGTGTTGGAGATGGGCGGGAGCTTAAGCTTGTCTGGGGACTCGGCCGGCTTCTTGGCGGAGGGATCCGGCCGCTTCTGTAGCTCCTCGGCCAAAAGCTTGCTCACGCGGTCAAACGTCTCGAGCAGGGCGGGAGCAGGCGTGATTCCCAAGAAGGCATTGATCGTCTGGAGGATCGGGCCTCGGCTCTGCGGCAGGGTCTGGGTGTAGACATTGAATAGGACGGCGAGCATGTTGGCCGAGAACTGGGCTAGGTGGTCGAGATTTGCGCTCGCGGTGGCCTTCGGGATGCGGCGTTGCAGAATGAGATCCTCGTCCTCGCCGTCGGCATAGTTGATCTCCGGGATGGCCTTATTCGATTCCACAAGCATCCTGAGGCCTCGGCAGATATCCAGTCTCAGGTCCACCTGGTTGTACAGGAGATTGGTCAGGAGCTCGGCAAAGGGTCGGTCAAAGGCAGCGGCCAGGTCCAGTGGGAGATCGCAGTAGCCCGGGAAGGTCGACCAGGCCTGTTGAACGACGGTCTCGTAGATCTTGACCTCGACCGTCCTATCGGCGTCGCCGTGGTCCAGGATCTTCTGGAACATGGCCTCGCTCAGGGGGACGATTTCGGACCTGAAGTGGGCCAGGTTGGTATTGGCGGTGTGGTCCCGGAGCATGGGCAGCAGCCAGGCCCGGCCGGGCCGGTCGTCCTCGGTTGACGGCCCTGTCATGTTCAGAGGGAGCACGGCCAGAACGGCCTCCGGGCCGACCGCCCGGATAGCTTTCCCCAGGACAGCATCGATCTGCGCCTTCCGGTCCGACGACGATTCCCGCCGGCTCTGGCCCAGGACCTCGACCAGGGACATGATGATCGGGTAGGCTCGCCATCGGAGCACGTCGAAGAGGGCGCCGGTGATGTTGAAAGTCTCCTCGATTGCGGTGTGGTATTGCACCGTCCACAGAGACTGGACGGCCTTGCCGATCTTTTCCAGCACCATCTCGTCGTATACCGATGGCTCGACAATGACCTGGGTCGGGACGCATGTGGACAGCAGGGAGATGATGCACTCTGATCCGGATACCTGCACCTCCCGGGAAGGCGACTTCATGAATGGCATGACGGTGTCGAAGAGGGCCGGGAGGTTGTGAAAGGTCTCCTCGGGCTCGGCCAGCGCGGACGCCTCGCATCCGCGCGAGAAGACGGCCAACCACGACGGAACGAGGTGGGCATCCGCAGCGGCCGGCCGCAGGTCCGATACGGCAGCCATGAGACTCGGCAGCTTTACCGAGGCAATCTCGTTCTCCAGGCCCTGGAATATCTTCTCAAAGATCTGAAAGGTGGCAAGAATCATGTGCTCATTGCCGACGCGCGAGATTCCCAGCAGCAGTTCGCAGAGCGGCTCTATCTTCTGACCGGGCCAGCCGGTCCGGGCCGCCGCCACAGTCTTGATCATCTGCAGGGCATGGAGCAGGGCCGGGTCGTGGCCGTCTCTGGCTCCGGCAGTGGCGCCGGCGGCGGTATCCTTCTGGTGCCGCCGCGCTTTGTCCTTGCCACCCTTGGCGGCGGCAGCGACCAGGTCCTTGAGGCTCTTCATGGCGGTGTGGGCGCACATGTCGGCGGCCGGGTGGTCGAGCGAGGGGCTGGGCGGCGGGTTCTGGAGGATCTTCCTGATGGCGTCCTGGGCCCGCTTCCGCACCTTGGGCCGGTGATCGAGAGAGAGCTCCAGGAGGCCGGCCACGGCGCGGCGCGGCCCGACCTCGGTCGCCGGCAGGTCCCATGCGGCCGAGTCCTGGGCCAGAAGGAGCGACTCGACGCAGCCGACGGAGGAGCGGATAAGGATGGCCTCGGCATCCGGAAGCAGGAGCACGGGGGCGAGCAGGCCGAGTATCTGGGTGAACATGGACCTGAGGAGGGCGGGGGGGGCGTAGGGGGTGACGATGTCGAGAAGGTAGACGACCGGAGTGGCCTGCTCGGCGCTGATGGCAGCAGCAGCGGCTCGATCGCGGCCGCCCGTCTTGTTCAGAAGCGACAAGAGGGCGGCGAAGTACCCGGTCGGGCTTTGGGGCGTATCATGTTCCGCGAGAGTGGCCTCGACGGCCTTGAGGACGACGACTGTCTGGGAAGGTGGGCATGCAGAAGCACCAGGTCAGCCATGGCAGCTCGCGGGGGGCAGTTCAGGTTCCGATTCCGATCCCGGTCCCGATCCTCATTCTCACGCACCTTTTCCTGGCTCTGCAGGTTTGGGGACCTGATCTTGTCCAGCTTCTCCTCGAGGGTTGGAGTGGCCATTGTGGAGGGGAGTGGCGCCGTATCTGCTCAGAGCTGGATATAGACAGACCGATCTTCAGCTCGATTTTCGTGTGTGGATTTTCTTTTCGGGTGGGCCGAGATCCGTTATCGCGCCGTACGGCACGAACGATAAGGTCCCGTAGTGGGGGAGGGGCGCTAGGTAGCCTCCCCAACAGCCGAACAGGTGCTTGTTCGA
This sequence comes from Bertia moriformis, assembly GCA_025802115.2. Classification (NCBI taxonomy): domain Eukaryota; kingdom Fungi; phylum Ascomycota; class Sordariomycetes; order Coronophorales; family Bertiaceae; genus Bertia; species Bertia moriformis. The sequence continues at coordinate 7,736 of JAOYNC020083085.1, forward strand.
CACAGGACCTGCAAGTGCAGTGACTGAAATGATTGTATGACAGGCCTTTCTCAGCTATGTTGGCCCAATTATGGGGGAGTTTGCCGATTTATACTGGGTGACTTCCAAGATGATATACACAGGGCCCCTTCGTCCCGACTGGGCTCATGATATCCCCGAGGTCGGTGCAGGTCACCCGGATCACCACGGACCGCGTCGGCCTTTCCGAACTGAAGTGGGAGGTTTATTATACACATACGCACACGGCCCGGACTGGATACAGAAGCAATGACTACTACTACTATATCAAATGATAGGACTAGGGTTTCACTTCCAAGCCGGACTGGCCCCCTAACCCGAACTTCCCCGGGACTCGTGACATAGGAGAGAAAGAGGATACGATTAGGAGGCGTGTTCGTTTCTCAAAGGTCCACAATCAGGGTCCAGCCATCATCCCCACCTCTCCCCTCCGATACCTCGGCCCCCGGTCTGCTCTTCTCAGAGTCACACCTCCGTCTCGACGTCCGGCTCCCTGCCACCCAGTGCGCCGAGCTTGGTCACCCTGCGCACGGCAAACATGGCCTCATCCTTGACAAACTGGGCATTGCGCATTGGCCGCCACTGCATCAGGCCGCGATGGCTCCGGTGGAGGTCGCGGCTGCGATCGCGGTAGTCGCGGTACGCCTTGATAGGATTTCGGCTCTTCTTAGAGGACGTCGACTCAGCTGACGAGCGGCGGCCATCCGGGGAGCTGTCGGCGACAGTCCTCTCGTGAGAGCGCGGTGGCGTGTGCGTTGTCGGGGGCCCGCCCGTGGCTGGGTCTCCGCGGCGACTGCCGTTCTCGCCATCGGCATCGTCATTCTCCTCGTCGTCATCATCCTCCTCTTCCTCAAAGTTGTCGTACTTCTCCTCGTCCTCTTCGTCGGCGTCCCTGCTGCCGCTGCACTTGGGCTGGTTCACCAGCGTGTCGGGGTTGGATCCGAATGCCGTGCTCCAGTCGGTGCCGTCCTTGGCCAGCCACTTTTCCTTGTCGGTGGGATCGGCCCGGTCCAGGGCGTCGCGTTCGTGAGTGAGCGAGTCGTCGTGCAGGCGCTGCGTCCCGGGCGGGACCTCGGCCCGGACTTCTTCGGCCCGGACGCCCTCGGCGAAACAGGCCTCCCACGTCTCGATGGTCTCGCGCGAGTCGTTGTCGCTAACAAACCTGATGTGGTCGCGATCAGTGCCGCTCGAGAACCGGGCGCGGAACCGGATCCGGCCCACTTCCTCAATGGTGAGGTCCGGGATGGTTCTGAAGTTTTCCTCGGTGATGTAGTTCTGAGACAGCCGCATGCTGTTGTTGCACTTCCAAATCGGAATGTCAAAGTCGCGCTCCTCGAGGTCGGCGATCTCGGGGAGCCAGAGGGCGGCGAACCCATCCGGAGACCGCTTGCCGGGTGGATACAGCTCGAAGAAGACGGGAGAGCGGTACCGGTACCGGACCGGCAGTCGGATCTTGGGGTGGCCGTTCTGGCCGCTGATGTCCCACGATACGCCGTTGCCGTCGTCCAGCTTTGAGCATGCGTCCCGCTTCACGTTGGCGGAGCTGCCGCCGGTCCGGAGCCGGAGCCTCATCTTGCCGTGAGAGCCGTAGTTGGCGGTGGTGATCTGATCCGACTTGAACTCGAACGTGCCGATGTCCCAGCCCAGCTGGGGAGGCGGCAGGCTGAGCCTCACTGACTGGAAGAGGAGGGAGATTCTGACACGACCGAACCCGACCCCGCCGTCCAGGGGGTACCAACGAGTGCACTGAGTTTTGTGTCAGCAGAGTAGAGGGCGAGGGGCGGCCAGATCCACGGGGATCGCGGAATCGCAGGATCGCCGACCGCTGCCGTCATTTCCGTCCTATTGCCCACATACCTGGCTGCCCATGATGAGCACGTCGGATAGCTTGAGGGGAACCACTCCTATGATGGGATCGTGCTGCCGGTGGCGCGCATCGCGCACCGTCACGGTGACGATGCAAGACCGCCAGTCACGGACAAATCTCTCAGTGCCGGCATTGAAAATCGGCTGGGATGAGACGACCTTGGTGCGAGTTTTGTAGACCAGATCGTCGTTCACCAGGATGGTGCAGTACGAGCTCGGCAGCTTCTTGTGCTCCTCCTCCTTGACATCGCCCGCCTCGGGGCGGGCGGGCTCGTACTCGCGCCCCCCTCTCCTCTTGCCGCCCTCGGACCCCTTGATGTTGGCCAGCTCGAGGCCGGCGATCTGGTGGATCACGATGCTGAGGATGCCCGAGGGCCAGAGCGGGTCCGGCGGCGTGTGAGTCACCGCGTCCTCCTGAGCGGTGCTGATGGTGCCCTTATCGTCCTGCAGGTCGTCCCGGTCCTTCAGATGGTCGGGGAGAGTGGCATCCCTGCCATCGGTGCGGAGGGCGGGCCGGAACTCGGTCTTGTCGAAGTAGCCGACCTCCCAGTGGAGCTGGCCCGGCATGTTGCTCTCGGCCTTGACGCCGCGGAGCGTCGAGACCTGCGGGAACATCTTGCCGGGCTGGTCGAGCAGGTCGCGGATGCTCATCTCGACCTTGCCGACCACGTCGTCGGCCGACGACCGGTCGCTGTCCCACAGCTCGACCGAGAGCTGCTCGTCGGCCTTGATCAGGTCGGTGGTGACGAGCAGGCCGCAGCACTCCTCGAAGACGGGGTTCAGGTCGTCCTGGATGACGCGGGTGCAGAACTGCGGCTTGGAGAACTTGCTCCAGGCGATGGTGATGTACGGGTCGGACCCGCCTCCCTTGCTGCCCCGCTGGTCCTGCTTGCTGAGGCCAACGGCCTTGTGGATCCGGATGAAGAGGACTCCGAGCGCGAGTGTGTCCTTCTTGATGTCGTCGCCCTGGATCATCTTGCTGACATCGAGAGTCATGCTCTTGGGGGCGACGTACATGGAGGCAGCCGCCCCGATGGCCCAGTTGACGAACTTGGAGATGATCGGCAGGTTGAGGATGTTGACGCCCCGCTCCATCATGGGGGTGCACCCGGCCTGGACCTGGGGGAGCCCCATCAGGGTGAAAGTCACGGTCTTTATGAACGGTGGCTCGGGAGTCAGCTGAATGCGGAGCCGGGCGGTGGCGACCAGTCCGAGTAGCTCAACCCCTGTGCGAAGTGGTCAGTCGGTCGGTCGGTCGGTCAGTCCGGCCGGAGTAGGATGGGTCTGCTCTGGTACGTACAGATGGGGAGGGGCACGCCGAACAGCCCCTTGACTCCCAGATAAAAGACGAGATGCATGCCCATGTTCTTAGCCTTGGACGAGATATCGCTTCCTGACGGCTTGGCATGGTACGCAACCGCAACCTCGAGGTTGTAGAATCTGCCCGACTGCTCCGTGGCCGCCAGCTCGTGCGTGTCCATTGTCTTCTTGTTGGACTTGTGGGCCTCCTCCCTCATCTCTTCGACGTGGGAGTCGGGCAGGGCACGCATGTTGAGGATCCGGATCGGGTTGCTACCCTGCGAGATGTCGGCCACGCGTACGTTTTCGATGATGCCCGGCACGGAAGCGGCCATGACATCCTCAAGCCTGGCCCAGCGGAAAGAAGTAAGCGGTCCAGTCGTTGATAAGGGGTGATTTCTTGCGCTACAAGATGTCCGGTGGACGGAATCTGCTGCTGTGGCTTGTGCCGCCGCTGCTGCTGCAACTTACGTGTCTGCCACTGCCACAAACATCTCCGGGTTGATCATGCCCCAAAAGAGGCCGAGCGCGGTGTTCATCCACTGGTTGTGAAGAACATGGTCAGAAAAACGAGCCTGGTTGGCCAGCTGGGCAGGGGAACAGGCCGAGACGTTACCTCGACAGACTCCGGGATCAGATTCGCAGTCGCGGTCTCGCCCCTGGTCTGCTCGCTCGACCACTCCATGTCCCTCCCCTGCCTGATCAGGTCCTTGATCCACAAGAACACACCGGCGGCAACGCAGAAGCCCAGGGGGATCAGACCCAGCAGGCTGGCGCCGAAGAATTTGCCGACAAATACGATAGTGAAGAAGATGGAGGCCACGAGGACGTTGCCCCGCTGCTCGAGGGTCGCAAACATGGGTTCGTAGCTGACGCTCGGGGTCTTGTAAAACATGATGGACGTCTTCTCGCTCCGGATCGGGACGTCGGATGTGGAGCCGGGCTCGACGGGGGCTGGCGGTGCGGTGATGTCCTGGGCGCGGCGGTACTCCTCGGCGGACTGTTCCGAGGTGACTCGGACTGTCGTGTCCTTGCCGAGGTTCTCGTTGGGGACAGACATCTTTGTGAGACGAGTTTCAGCCATCTTGTCAGTCGGCAGGAGCATTGGGGAGCGGGACGGCGACGGCTTGGACATACCACCGGATTGTCGACCGCCTGCTTAAAGTCAATGTCGGAATCGATGATCTCGACATCTTTGCCCGTGACCGGGTCGCGGACCTTGCGAGTGCGGTGCTTGCGGCTGGCGGCATCGGGATCCGTATCTTGTTCCTTGGCCGGCTCCCCGCCGGACTTGGCTTGGTGCTGCTGCTGCCGCTTGCCCTCCTTCTGTTCGGCGTCGATGGCGGCATCGCGCTCCTTCTTCTGGTGGTCCAGGCGGGAGACAAACTCCTGGATGTTAGGGATGCGGTTCTGGCCGCTGTAGTGCTGGCCCGAGGCGGCGACGTGGTTGGTGCCGTCCATCGTCGTGGTGGCGGGCTGGGATCGCGGCTCGGCCAGCCGTGGCAGGGTATTTTGTGGGTGGTGGGCTGTGCCGCTCACTCCAAGATGGCGGTAGATGATGGGGGGAGAGATAAAAGATGGGGTGAGGGGGCGGACGCGGTGGGGAGTATATCAAGCCACGCGACTGGAGGTGCAGATGAGAGACGAGAAGAACTCGAGCGCGACTGCCCTGTGTGTGGACCGAGGGCGGGGGGCTCTTTCATTCCCAATTACATCATAGCTGCTGGGGCGATAGATGGATGACGTAGTCTCATGTCGCCAGCCCGCCAAGCTCCGGGCAGGCAGGGCAGCACGGGCTGGCCGACCGCCAAGCGAGGCAGGTTGTCTCTAACCAAAATCAAGGTATTGGGCCTCGGCCTGTCCCAGGCCGGCCGGCAGCAGCAGGGCCGGCAGGGAGGCGGATAAGGGAGGCTGCTTGCAGGCCCTTTTTATTCAATCGCTAAGCTGGCTGCTGACGGAGAATCAACGCCAGCTGTGGCCAAGATCGCCGATCGCGGGAGCCGATCGGCTAAAGAGCTTTGACGATGACCAGAGCTGGCATCACGGATCACCGGCAGCGTCCTTGTCGTCATACTCTGGCCGTGTCTCGGTGGCCTAGGCGACCTGCGACAGGGCCGTCATGATGGGTTTGCGGTTTGGCGAGGCCGGGGATGGGCGGATGCTTCATCATCTGCTGGTTAGCCTGCCTGTTCGTTCATCTCGATTGGGTTTTCGCGGGTACAAGAACTGACGTGGCGGGGCGGTGGCCGGAGGGCGGTGACCGGTGGCGCTGTCTGTCGGGCGGCATCCCCCGTCTTCCTCGTCATTCTGCTCTCTCATCTGCAATCGCAGCTAGGATGGCCGCATCTGGCATCTGCCTGTCTGGCTTTAGGTATTGTTCCGTCTCGACGCACCGCTTGAGCGCGAGTTTCAGCGGCGTAGTGTGCGGTTGGAGGAAGCGATTGGGCGGGCGCACCGCGGGGTATTCTAACGGAGGCCCACTCCGCAGCCGGCCCAGCACGGCAGTGCAGAGAGCGAGAGATAGAGCTCGCGAGAGCGCGCCGGCGAGAGAGGTTCACGTTGGGAACTGCGCCCGAATCTAGTAATAGAATCAACCGGCCGAGGCTCTCCAGTGCTTGGGGATTGGGTCCTTCCCGTGGTTCCCCCGAGCCGGCAATTTAGACGACGGGCCCTAGCACAAACAACAGAAAAGACGGACATGTGAAGATGGGAACCTTAACTGCCGGGCCAGGGGGGCGACCGCGTCGGCAGACATCAAGTCAACCGTCGAGGTGGCATGGCTTTCCAGATCCAGATCCAGGCGTGCTTAATGACTGGGCTCTCGCGCCTGCCGCCATCACGAGCCGGCAGTGAGAATGAGGACTTCAAACCCGCGTGCGTATCCGGCTGTTCGTTGCAGAACCCGCCGAGGTCCCATGGCTCCTCGTATCCAATGGTGCATGAGGACTCTGCTCCCTCCCCGAACCGGCAGTTAAAATGCCAATTTTGGCTTTGTCACTCCTCATATCCAATGCGGGCTTGGGGACTCGGCCCCTGCTTGGCTCCTCCCCCTCCGAGCCGGCACTTTGAACCGTCATCTTCGCATCGTGTCCGTTTCCGATTGCTCGTTGCAGGATCCGCCGAGGTTGCACACATGGCTCCCCAGATCGGGCGTGTGCTCAGGGGCTCCCCCGTAATCACCGTACAGTCGCTGCTGATCTCACCACCCTAATGCTGTGCGCGGGCGCGGGCGCGCAGTGTTCCAGAATCCCATTGGGATCAATCACTCAAGCATTTCCAGAAGACGACGAGAGCGCGCCCCCGCCCGCCCGCCGACTGACTTGAAACGGCTCCGAGGCATGGCGAATCACATGGGGGGTCGGGCGAGCTCGGCACCGTCTTGTCTTGTCACATCGGGCGGGTGGTGTGCCAGGGATCATCACAGTGACGCCCCTTCCGGTGCGGTTACATGTCGGCCCGTCCACGCTCCGTGCGGCGTGACGGCGTGATGGCGTCGGCGTGGCGTGGCGGGGCCGTCGCGCACACACAGCCCGCATGCAGCCGAATCACAGTGACATGTAATCGATAAATACAAGCCTCATGGCGAAAGAAATGGGACTGCGACATCATCGGTCCGCTCCAGCGACTGGGGTGGGGCCCCCGCTCAGCAGCTAGGGTGGGGTAGTGGTGGACGACCGGGGGGGCGGGCAACTGACTAGGGTGGGCTATCAGGGATATGGCCGACATTGGGCCGGCGGGATTTCTCTCTCTCCTCTCTCGCTCTGATCTGGCAAGAGCGTCTCGGGGTTAGGGGGTTAGGATATTGTACTGACCGGTTTCACAGGTCCGGATAAAAATGGGATGGAGTACCGGTTGCGAAATATGGCCGGCAGGTAGGTAGGAGGTACAGGTCGCATCCGTGATGGGACTTGGCAGATGATGGGATGGATGGATGGGGCCGAGAGAGCCCCAGGTCTATCCACATATCCGAGCTGCGTCCGCGATGGGTTCTTGGCGCTGATGGGCCGGGGGTGCTGACAAGCAGCAGTAGAATGGATCCCCTGCCGAGGACAGGATTTACAGGATTTGGCCCGGATGGCGTGGAACCCTTGTGGCGACGAGCAGTAGCGTTCCCTGATAGCGAACCATCCTGGTGGCGACGAGCAATAGCAGTATTGGCAATAGTGCTGGGTTCGACCCTGATGGCATGGAACCTTGGTGGCGACGAGCAGTAGCCTTCACGATTGCTGGATTCGGCGGCTGGTGAAGATTGTTGCAGAGCAAGCGATCAGCATCACGGTAGCGATGTATATCGGTAGACGGAATGGTTGTCGGCACTGATGAAATGAAATCAGCACCGTAGTCAGCAGCAAGTGGTGGGCAGCAAGTATGAGGTGCGGTGCGCACGCCGGTGCTGGACATTGGTAAACGGGATAGTTCTCGGCGCTGGTGAAATCGGATACCCCGCGAGCTGCTTTCGCGTGTGCCCTGTGGCATACCCGGAAAACCAGCCAGCGGTGCTGGATTCCTGGATCAACACATTGATCCGAGCCATAGACATGGACAGGCCCCGTAGCGTCCCTCCAACCGCGCGAGGCACTCGTCATCATCATCACCACCACGAAAGCAGCAAGCGGATAGATCTCTTCTATTCGGAGCCGATCCGATCCGACCCGACTGGGCCGGCTAAGCTGCCTTGTCAATGCCCCTGTGCTTCGGGCCCTGTTGAGGTCTCTGCATGGCCATTCTCGTCGAGTCCAGAGTATATCTGCCTGGCCTCATTTACTGGTACATGGACTTTTATGAACCTGTCTGCCCCCTCCATCCCCTGCCCTCCCTATTTTCGTGCCGTCCGCCTCGACGACATCCAGATGTGCTCTGGATATGGTGATTTGTACACCGACCCCCCCGGCCGAGAATATATTAAGGATCCGATATGTGAGAAGACATGACAGTAATATACACCCAGCAGGGTGCGCTTAGGGCTGAATCGAAAGAGAAAAAGTGGATGAATCACACCAGGCCCAAGAGCCTGCCTTCCATCCGCAGGGGCGTGTCGGGTTGATGCCACATGCCGGGATGCAAGCAGCTGGACTTGGCGCCCCCCTCGGCCATGATGGACCCGAACGGCAAGGCCGATGGTGGGTGGATCGCGGCCCGCGGGGTGTCGAGTTCCATCTCGCAGACGTCGTCCTCGTCGTCGAGCTCCATAGACTCGGGGCTGGACACCAGACTGGGCGACGGGGTGGGAGACCGGAGAAAGACGTCGACCCTGGGCGGTAGCCGGAGATTCGGGGCGCGGACGGTGATGGTCTGTTCGGCCGCGTCTGCCGCTCGGAGGGCCGCCACCGCGCCTCCGATCTTGTCCTCCTCGTCCTCTTCTTCGTCTTCGACCCCGATCGTCCACACCCAGCGACGGGGCTTCTCCTTTCGCTTGCGCTTGCGGACCCCACCCGCGGACAGTCTCAGTGTGCCGGCGGCGGGCGCGGCGGACGCGGCGGCCATCGACCCCAACAGGCAAGCCATGCGGCGCTGCGGATCCGAAAACGGACCGGGCGTGCTGCCGCCGTCTCGAACCTCATCCTCGGTGTAGGCCATGGCGTCGGCGGCGTCAGCGTCGTCGCCGTGGCCGGCCGAGTCTTCATCCAAGAGCAGGTCCACGTGCGAGATGGTGTACTTGCTGTTGGTGATTGTCTCCGTGAGGGGGGTGTTGTAGCACACGCGCTTGGCCGGTCTCTCCCGCGGCCTGCTTGCAAGCTGAGACGCGCAAGGGGCTGCAGGAACCGAGGGGTCCGTGCGCAGAGGCGAGTTGCGGAGTATGCTACGGAGTGCGCGCGGGTGGGTGTATGGAGGCGGTGTTGTCGCCGCCGCCACCGCTGGTGCTGCCGCCGCACTGGACGGCGCCGCCCATCGGGGCCGCAAAGAATGAGCGGCACACGACGGGGGCATGGACAAGCCCGAGTGAGAGTCGAAGTCGAAGCCAGACGAGTCCGAGTCGCTCGACTCGTCCGCTGGTGACAGCGGCGGGGTTGCCATTGTCGCCGCCGCACTTATCATCGGCCGAGGCTGAGGCTGGGGCTGCCGCATCGCGGCCGGGCACTCCGGCCGCGCCGTGGTCGGGGTCTCGGGAAGGCTACCGACATGCGGCCTCGCAGTCTGGAGACTAAGCTTTACCCTCTTGGAGGAGGAGGGCATGGCGGTATCAAGCGTGAGGCTGTGGACTCGGGTGTTGATGGCGGTTATCGGGGTCAAGGACCGCGCGCTGGGGTGTGAGGCGCCGAAGCGGGAGGGCGACTGAAGGGCGCTGCTGTGGGTTGCAGCAGGCAGAGCGCGCGACTTTGCCATGCCAAGGTTCAGCGATATAGTGTTGGTCTGTAGGGTGAGTCTCGGCCGGGCGGGGGAGAGGATGGTGTCCCGTAGGGGCGTCGCCATGATCGCCGCCATTGCGTGTGAGTGGGAGAGAAGGCGACTGGACGACTGGCGGGCCGATGTAGTTGATGTTGAGAAAAGATGAAGAGGGCGGGGAGGAGGAGGAAGACAAGCAGGAGGCGACGGCTCGATAAAAGCACCGGGACGGTGGTAATAAAATATATATATCCAAACACACTGCCAGTGAGTAGTGTACAGCAAGTCCAACCCGCAAGCAGACCAGGCAGGCGCAGGGGTGCAAATGCAGAGGGGTGGCCGATGGACAGGGAGTGGTGATAAGCCACAACTTATATTTAAACATGAGACTCGGCTCGCATCTCTGAGAGCTGCAGGTGCCCCATTTGGGGACGGCTGGTGATTGATCGAGGAGGAGGAGGAGGAAGGGGGGGAGGGGCGGCGGCGGAACCAATACTGCCCGATGGGCCGGTCAAATCGATGGAGGTGATGGTGGTGATGGGGTGTGCCCCCTCCCCACCCCTGGACAAAAAAAGACGACGCTCACACGACGGCCCCCAGGTCCGGCGGGCCTCGCGGCCAATGGGCCGCGGGGGGCGGGTGGATGGACTCGTCGTCATCGCTCCGCTCTGATCTCTCTGGTCGGAGAAGGAAAATCGGCAGTTAAAAATAATTCCCCCCTCCCTAGCATCGCAGTTAGCCCTCGTGCCCTCCTCGCAGTTGGGGGGAAACGGACAGGCGCCTAGCCCACCAGCTGTCGGACCATACTTGCCGGCCTGCGGGCCCCGGACAGCCAGTCCTCCCAGTCCCCATCCGGGTCCAACTAAGACGGCGTGGCTGGCGTCTATTTCCGATGGGTCGGCTTGGCGACGGGGGTTTTTTTTTATCGGCTCCCCAGTTTTTTTTGTCGACGGGAAATTAGATCCAATAGTCGAATCAGAAGAAAAGAACGCCAATGTTTACGGGATGAGAGGCGCCGCGCCGCCATGTCCATCACACATCTGCCAGATGTTAGACACGCCGGCGCCAAAGCCAGCAGCAGTACGCTGCCAGCCGCCCGTGGGGCTGGCTGGCTGCCTCCCGGTCGGTCTAGAACGCGCGCGGCCCCACCGACCTGGTCCGTGACTTACGGCTGCCCCCTTCCCCGCCCCCCCTTTGCCTTGCCCCCCTTCGCCCCCTCCCCCGGAGAGCCCAGAATGCTGCTGCTGGTCTAGTCATGGCCGTCACCATCGGCCAGGGCATGGAACCGCGCATGGGCCAACGCGGCGAACGGGGGGATGGCGTGGCCGCAGACAGCGCACCGCTGTACCCCAGGCTCGCGGTCCCAGAGGCCACCAGCAAATGTCTCGGGGTCCGGGGAAGGGAGGAGGAGGGCGGGGAGGGGGGAGCGGAGGGGGGAGCGGAGAGAGGGGGAGCGGAGGGGGGAGAGGATGGGGGAGAAGAGGGGGGAGAGGGGGTCGTCGTCGTCGTCGCCGCCGTCGGCACCAGCCTCCTCGTCAGCGCTAGTCCGTGATCGCTGCGAGGGTCGGGCGATGACTCCTTCTGGTTCTCTCGCCGAGTTGCTGCTGGAGCTGGCGGGGGTGCTGGTGCTGGCGGGGGTGCTGGTGCTGGTACGGACACGGGTGCTGCTGCTTCCGCCGCCGCCGCCGCCGAACATGAGTGAAATGTCTCTGCCGACGCTGCCCTTCTCGTCGGCCGCGGTCGGGGTCATGTTCGTGACGGCCACGTTGATTAGCGTGAGGCTCCAGGTCTTGCCGGGGGGCCTGTCCGGCCGCAGGCGACGAAGGAGCGGCAGCACCGCCTCGCTGACGAGCCTGTTCGCAATCTCTTGGACCGGGGCCGCGGCGTCGAGGGCGAATGATGGCAGGGGCTGGCTCTTGGAAGAGCGAGTCCATGTCTGACGGTGGGGGTCTCCTGCCGGCTCCTCCTGCGGGCGGGGGCTGATCGCGAGCCGGATGGTCCTGGGCCGGGCGATCCACCTCGGATCCTGCTGCTGGTGCTGCTGGTGCTGCTGGTGCTGCTTCTGCTGCACCAGCAGGTCTGCCCGCATGCGCCGCAGAAGCGAGGCGGTGAGCTTATGCAGCTCGGCCGTGATCTGGTCCGGGTCGTCCAACCCGCCGCCCTGGCTGTAGGTGTCCTCGACACTGATCTGAGTCGGGGCGTCGGTGGTGGCCCTCTTGACCTCGGTCGGGTCCACCCCGTGCAGGAGTGCCCATATCTTGGCTCCGACCGCCCGCTCGGCCCCGGGCCCGCCGAGCAGGGTGTCCAGCGACCCCGGCGAGACTTTGGGGTGCAGTCGCACGTCGCGTGCCGTCAGGGGCGGCGGCGGCGACGCCGCCGACGATGACGCCGCCGCCACCTCCCCGGATCCGGACGGGCGGCCGCCTGCGTCCTCGGCTGTCCGGGGAAATTTGACGTGGCGCTCGAGCAGGTGGCTAATCTTGGATCCGATCCCAGGGATGCGGTCGACCGCGTGGCCATCGATGAATGACAGGATCGCGTCGTGGTCATCGCCGCCTCCGTCGCCGCCGCCGGGGACGGACAGCAGCAGCGTCGTCTGATTCCGCGGTTTATTCCTGGACCCGACCAGTTTGCTCAGCAGCTTGTTGGTGGCGATTCCGCAGGCGGACGTGAATCCCAGCTCCTCCTCGAGCCTGCGGCGCAGATACCAGGCCAGGTGTGAGCCCAGCACCAGCCGCATGCACGCCGCATCGTCGGGGTCGATCTCCTCCGGGCGCCGACCGCTTCCCTCGACACAGCCCGCGACCGCGGTCAGATCACATGCAAATCCCAGCTCCGGGTCGTGGGCCGAGAGGCAGAAGAAGGATTCGGGCAGGGTAGCTTTATTTAGGAATTGGAGATTATAATCGACCATGTCGGTGACATCTTTTTTTATTTGGCCATATTGGGACTCGATCCCTCGGCCGCGGTTAGTGAGCGACCAAATCAATCGGGCTCGGTCCGGCCGAAATGGGGGCGACGCCAGACTGGCTGCCGGCTGCTCACTCACCCAGAAAGACCTCGTCAAAGCCGAGCCTTTCGACTTTTTGGTTCCAGGAATACGACCGGAAAAAGGCCCACATGTCCTTGCTCGCGTCCCTGAACGGGGAGAGATCCTCGCCGTCGACGAGAACGATGCCGGGGCAGATCCGGCTGGCCTCGGCCGCGGACATGAGCTTCTTGACTCCGCGCCGGCGCGCCACGTAGTTGCATGTGGCAAGGATGCCCTTCTGGCGCACGCCCAGGGGCTTGGTCTTGAGGGATGGATCCTTCTTCTCAAAGACGGAGGCGTAGAAGCAGTCGTAGTCCTGGTGGGGGGGTGCTTGTCATGTCGCGGTTAGTGGGGGAGGGCCGGGGGGGTGGAGATGGATGGACGGCATGGAGGAGTCGAGGCGAGGGCGGGGCAGTGGTGATGGCGAGGCAGGCACCACTGACAAAGTGTAGGATGACTCGATTGTGCTTCGCTACCGGCCGCCTCTTTCCAAACAGGACCATTTCCATTTTGACAATGGACAGAGTCTAGGCTGTGTATGTGTCCGCGGGGCGGAGACTGGGTGACCGGTCGGTCGGCCAGCCAGCCCTCGTGATGGGATGGGCCCCGAAGATTCTGATGTGGCCGTGGTTGGATGGAGCCAGCGCTCTGCGAGCTTGCTCTCGTGACAGGATGGAATTTGGCTTCAATGACAGACAGAAAACCTGGTCGGGGGAGGATCTTGAAATGGTGCCGGAGCCAGCGCGCTGTGTTGCTGCTGCCCTCGTAATGGGGAAGGGACGGGATGGGCCTCGGCCGTGGGGCCAGCGGTCTGAATTGGCCTCGTGACGGGTTGGGCCGTCAAGACACCCGGTCAGGCCACGGAATGAAATGATGCTGAATGGACGGGGATGGGGACGGGGACGGGGATGAGAATGGGGATGAGGATAGGGATGGGGGGGCAAAGACCAGTGCTCCGTAAGCGGCGCTGGCCTCGGCGGCCTTGCAGACAAGACACGACTGGGTCAATGATAATAAATGGCCAGGTCAATTTATCGCCGTATTTAGTCCGGAATCCGCATCTCGGGCGGAGCCGGCACGGACCTAAAGCCGGAGACATCCGGTCGGGACATGATATTGTCACGCAAAAGGCCAGCTAGCTGCAGAGCCAGCTCAGCCCCTACCCCACCCCTCCCCTCCGGTTGCGCCACGGTCAAGGGGTTGATGGATAGGAGCCAAGGCCAGCTCTCGGTAACGGCGATGGCATGGCAATGGTACGGGCCCCCCCGAGTCCGCGGAATATAATCCGATCTAATAATATCATGGATACAGCCAGCCAGCAGTGGAGCAGCGGCCAGCTGTGCCCGGGCTCGGGCCGGGTGCATACCACGCCCGAGTTGTAGGTGAACTCGCAGGCCCGCTGACTAAGCGGCGGACTGTATCATCCTTCCGCCGTCCCGGCAAGATATCTAAATGAAGCATGGAGCTGAGCGCCAGAACCGTCGCCATCACGATGATGGGTTCTCTCGTCTGGCGCCGCCGCGGTCGCGCCGTCTTGGGGACCGCGCGCCTGACCATAAGAATCAGGACAAGTCAGCACCAGCATCATCAGCACCAGCACCCACACCACTACTACTCGACTCCCTCAAGACCCCCCCTGGACTTCCGCGCCCTGCTGTCCACCCCAACCTGGTCCGTCCGTTCATTGCTTCCGCCCGACCCGACAGCATCGCGGCCGGACACCACCGCCACCACCGCCACCAATCACCCCACCGACACCGACCCTGCTGCTGCTGCCGCCGCCGCCGCCGCCGCCATCACCCCAGCCCAGCTCTATCACCTGCTCCGGCTCTCTGCGCTGCCCCATCCGCGCACGCCTACCGAGGAGGACGCCATGCTGGCGACCCTCCGCTCGCAGCTGCACTTCGTGCGGGCCGTCCGCGCCGTAGACACGACCGGGGTCCGGCCCCTGGCCGCGATCCGGGACGAGACCCGCGAGGGCAAGGCGGAGGGCACCATCTCGCTCGACCACCTCAGGCACGTGCTGGAGGCGGAGGACAAGCTCGGGCCGTACGGCCGGCCCAGGCGGCGGCGGCAGCAGCAGCAGGATCAGGCCGAGCCGCAGGAGGTTGACGAGGTGGAGGGCGGATGGGACCCGCTCAGGACGGCGGGAAGGACGGCGGGGAGATATATCGCGGTCAAGACTGGTGGAAAGACCGAGGGCGAGTCGTAGCCAGTGCCGGCGCCGGCGCCGGTCCCGCGGCCGCGTGCCTGACTGTCTGTCATCCTCGTGTCTACGACTGATGGCGGGGCAGGTTGTACCGTGGTGAAGCTTGGAAGAGCGACGGATGAGGGCTGAAGACTGGTGGTCGGACGACCCGACAAGAACACGGGCGGGCGGGTCACGAGCGGCGGTCATACGACTCGGGACTGGAGGATGAATTGCCCGGCACTAAGCAAACTACTCTAAGTAGAAGTGTGGGTTTCCCTTTTCGTCCCCCCGCCCGCGGATAACCATCTGGACAGCCACCCTTCCCCCCCGATCGAGACCGCGGATAGCCATGCGGATAACCGTCTCTCCCCCGCCGTGGCCCCGACCTCGACCGTGGATAACCCTTCTCGCCAATACTACTACTAATACCACAGCTGGCAGCGGCCAGGCCACGGGCGGATCTGGTGATATTCGTTGACACCTAGTTCGGAATCTTGAACTTCCCGTTGCCTTGGCCTCTCTTCTTCTTCTTTCTGCCGCCGCTGTTGGCGTTGCTGTTGCTGTTGCTGGCACTCGCCGTGTTATTCTTGTGCACGATTTCCTTCTCCATCTCCTCCATCTCCCTGCCCATGTCGACAGTGACCGTTCCGTCGGTGGCGACGATGAGCTTGGCGTCGGCCTGGCGCCGCCTGGTCTCTGCCTCGAATTTCGCGTCCGCCTGGGCGAGCAGCTCCATGTCGCGGACGGTCTGGTCCGGGTCCAGGTCCTCCCATCCGATGTCGCGCAGGATGGGGCCGACCATGTGGTGGTACCGGACGTGGCCGCTCGGCAGGTTGCCGACGTTGTGGTTCTCGACCCCGTCGACGGCCAGGACCGGCTGGATGCCCGCCAGGCCGAACTCGATGTTGAAGGCGCGGTACACGAATGCGAGCAGGTAGTCACTCTCGCAGTACACGTTGACGAGCCGGCCCGCGACGGCGGACTTCATGGTCAGCCAGACGCGGGACTCGGCCGGGGCCGGGGTGCCGATCAGGACGACGGAGTCGACCAGGCCCAGCTGGCGGCGCTCGGCGAGGGTCATGAGGCAGGTGTAGATGGACCGGGCCCCGAGGCTGTATCCGACCAGGCTGACGGGCCGGCCGCCCGGGATGCGGCGGATGATGGTCTCGGCCAGGATCAGGCCGGTCTTGTCGGCGCGGACCATGGCCACGTTCCACGGGTTCTCGATGAGCTTGCTGATCTGCAGCAGGCTGAGCGGCCAGTGCGCCTGGGCCAGGCTCGCGATCGCTGCGCAGGTGATTAGTACATCGGGGACGGATGACACGTCAAGTGCCCACTCACTGGTGCGCGCGATGATATCCCCCTTGACGAGGCCCCAGGCGCTGCTCTGCATGATGACATGCAGAGCGTTGCCCAGGTTCATCAGCGACGCCAGCTCCCACTTGACACAAAAGGTCTCGGCCTGGCGGCCGAGGCAGCGCCACGGGCTGAGCAGGTCGCTCTCGTCCGCGACCCAGCCGCCGACGGCGATGACGAAGCGCATGCGGCGGTGCTCGGCCGGGACCGGGCGGGCGCTCGTGTACGAGGATGTGATCTGGCGGATCTCGGCGTCCAGCGGGACCAGGGCGAAGTCCTGCACGTCCTTGCCGAACTGCTCCATCGACTTGGCGATGGGCTTCATTCCGTTGGGGCCGATACCGCCGAGCATGCCGAAGAAGGCGCCGAGCGCGGGGGCGGACTCGATGGCGGTGCCGAGCAGGTTGGTCACCATGGGCTTTGTCAGTCTGGCCTCACCGGGGACGGTGCCGAGGCCGGCAGCCATCAGGGGGCCAAGGAGGGTGTTGATCGTGGCGGCCACGTTGGCGACCGCGTTGCTGGCCTTGACCTTGCGAGGGTTGATGCACTTGCTCTCGCGGCCAGCCTTATTGCCCCTCCCGGCCGGATCCTGGACGGCGGCAGGCTTCTGCTCGCCCGGATCGTTCTGCCCATGGGGGAGGCGAGGGGTCTTGTGCTCATCGGGGATGCCGGCCTCCTTCGGCTCGGCGGGGGTCTGGTCCTTCTGCTCATCGGGGGTCTTGTGCTTGTTCTGCTCATCTGGATTCTTTTTCGACATGGCCAGCTTCTCGGCCAGCTGCTCGGCCAGCATGTCGACCGGCTTCTCGACCGACGTCTCGGTCTTCTTCTCGCCCTCGGGGCCGTTCTGTTTGTCGATCTGACCGTTGATGTTCTCGGGGCGGTTGTGCTCGAGGTGCTGCTCGGGCTTGGCACTCGGATTGGCCGGAGTGGGGTCATCGGGCGGGAGGGGCAGTACCCCGAGCGCCCTGTCGAAGGCCTGAGCCATCTTGATTTCTTCATCGTGCAGGGCCTGTAGGGGCAGGAGCAGGGACGAGGTCAAGTTCAGGAGCAGGATGCGGGAATAGGCGGAATATTCCTCGAGGGACATGAGAAGCAGGGTCATGACGTGCAAGATCAGCCTTCTCTTGTCGATGGGGCGCTGCCAGAGAGAAGTTCCGGTCGGCGGGCAGCGAATGCGGAGGGCGGGATCGACCTGGCTGATGGGAGGCGGCCGGCATGGGCCAATTCCGGCATGCGAGACTATGATCTGGTTAGCAGCGAGGGCAGCCAGACAACCAGCCAGCCGGCCAACGGGGATCGACTTACCTGCCAAGGCCTGCGCAGGCTGGGCTCCTCCGCGACCATTTCCCCAATGACCTCCGCGATCACGGATCAGATCCTGGGGACCCGAGACGCCGCGACCGCCGCGACCACCACCGCCGCGACCGCTGCCGCTGCCACGGCCGGCGCCGTCGCCGCGCATGCTTCCGGCGCCCCTTCCTCTGCCGCCACCGCCACGCAGCGGCGGTCCGGCCTCAAGCTGGAGCGGCTTGGTGAAGATGTCGCCGACGCGGGCCATGACGGTGGCCTGCCATTTGGTGAAGATCTCGAGCGAGTCTCTCTTAAGCACGCCAAGCGGCGATGTCATCTGCTCGGTGGCCTCTCCCCTGTTGCCGCCCTGGCCGACGGCAGGGCCGGGCTTCGGCTGCGACCTCGAGCTGGTGGGGTTGGCGACCATGGCCGGGCTCGAGCTCGAGCCCGCGCCCGAGCTCGGCATGATGTTCTCCTTGGCACCCGGGTCATTGTTCTTGTTGCTCCTGCCGGCCGGCAGCTGTGACCGAGCCGACTCGACGTTCTGGGGCTGGGATTCATCCTTGTTGCCGGCCTCGGTCGGGGCGACAGCACCGACTGGAGGGCTGAAGGAGGCGCAGAGCTCGGTGGCCATCTTATCGGTGACGCTGCCGACAAGGGCCACGAGCTGATCTTTGTCCATTTCGGAGAGGATGCCGGTGAGATCAATGGGCTTGCGGCGCGAGACTTGATTCTTCAGACCGCGCGCCATCCTGCTCGGTCTGCGTGGGTCGAGGACGTGCCCGAAAGAGAAGGGTGGAAAGAGAAGAATCGAGATGGAGAGCTGGTTCTGGCCGGCACCTGCAAATTGCACCTGCAAAGCTGGCGCAAAGTCTCAACCCAGGGCCGAAGCTGCTTGCCGCTTCGAATCACGAACTGCCGATGCCGCCGATGCCGCCGATCCGGCCAGGGCAAATCGAGAGGCGATAGAGTTGACAGGTCCCAGGATTGACGAGTCGATAGAGGCAGACTGAAGGTCGAGAGAGACAGGATTGGGCCAAAGGTGAAGGCCGGAACAGGAAAAGTGGTAAAAAAAACAACTTGATAGCTCGGCAGCCGAGACGAGAGAGAGATCCTGCCGGTTGCCGGATGGCGGCGCGCAGGCCTGGTTCCAAGATTGCTGGTGATGGCCAAGGGGTTCCCAAAGTTGTGATGCAGTGGTGGAGGCAGTGGTGGAGGGCGAAGGGTTGGAGAGCGGATGTTGCGGTTGCGGTGGTGGAGGAGGAGGAGGAGATGGTGGTGGTGGTATTGGCCGCGATGGCTGCTGCCACGCTGGAAGTGGTGGCAGCCGATAGATAGCGCGCGACAGTCCCAGAAGGGAAAGAAGAGGAATAGGCCGAGAACAAAAGGGCGCTAGTGGTGAACAATGGCGGCGGGGGCAGCGGCGGCGTGCCGGATATGGTGGGGGTGGGATATGGCGGCCAGTAAACCTTCCGGCCTCCAGGCCAGCCTGCTGAAACAGTGGCAATCGCTGCTGCTAGCGGCTGCTTGCTGCTGTCTCCAGTTGCGATGGCATTACCGGTCCGCTCGACATTTCCACAATATCTGTCTGTCTGCTGTCCGGTGAGTGCGATTAATATTCACAGCAGACAGGCTGTCGCCATCGTCCCTGGCCCTGCCGGGGCCCGGCGGGGTCCAAGCAGACAGGCCGCCCCGACTTGTTGAAACATTGGACTCGGACAAGCCGGAGCAGCCCACGCTGGTGGACCGGAAGAGAGAGGGAGAGGAAGGGACAAAAGGGAGGAGGGCGAGGCAGGGGAGGTGGGAGAGAGGCAGAAGATGAGGGGGAAGAGCCGGGCAGAGAGGAGGGCACGGAGAGAGAGGGTGGAAGGGGAGGAGCGGAAGAGGCTACTCACACTTCTCGATGGATTCGGCCTTGTGGAAAAGAACGACAAAGTCAAGAGTCTGTGCTTGCTTGGCGCTGGTCCGAGTCGACCGGCATGGTTGGACAGGATGGCGGTGGAAGAGAAAGATGGTACCGAGCGGACTCCAGCCCGCCTGCCGGTATAATATTACCGCCAAGATGTTTGTGGCCCAGGGCTCTGATCGTCCCTCGAGGAAGGGGCGTTTGCGCCTGGCGGGAACCTGTTCCTTCCTTTGTTTGTTATGCGGACCCGCAATTCGGCCGTACCCACATTTCGGCCGTCCCCCCCGGTACTACTACTACTACTACTACTACTCCGCACGGGGAGGAGGGGAGGGGATACTGGAACGGGCGTAGGTACCCGGCGCACCCCGGATTCTCCAATTGGATTATCCAGATGGTCTGGATTCTGCCAGTTTGGGATCTACCTCCAACTCGAACCACGCTCATCCTCTCGGCCCTACCGGAGCCCACACCCACCCAGCCGGTTCGTCAGGAACGCCTGCACCTACCCGACCCGACACCCCGGGGAAAAGAACCAACATCCCCCCCCTCTCCCCCAAAGACACACAAACCTGCCTACCCGCATTGTCATGTTCGAGTCCGTCGTCGTGCTGAATCCAGCCAGTCAGCCTTTGAAGAGGGGTCAATTTGCAGCGGGGCAGCTTTGAGGAGGGGGATTGATCCGGTACGACACAAGGGCATGAGTATGGCCGAAAAGTCCCTCCGCCGGCCCCCCCCCCGCCCCACCCGGGCCCAATCCCAAGTGGGTATCCACGCCATGGCCATGGGCCAGACAACCCTCGTGGCCATGGACGATTTCCCTTGTCCAGGATCAATCGGATTATTACTGCTACTAGACTTGGACTCGCGGTTGTATACACCGGCTAACCTACCATGGCCACCGTCCGTGTGTCCACGCCTGATTCCCACCGACACTGGACTCGGACCCAACCCCAAGGGTTGGCAACTGTTCGACTACGACGTCCTTAAGGACCGGACAAAACCGCGAGAGCTGGGCGCGGGGCGCTGACACTCTTAGCATCAAGTCAAGGCCCAGATAGCTCATGGCCGCAGATCGCAGGTCTCAATATCCGCCCAAGTCGCAGGTTGCCGCCAAGTATTTTATTTGCAGAGGACCCTCCCTTGCGGGGGCGCCATATATATCCCTATCCGCAGCAGAGGTCTCCACCTGCATAGAGATCTGGCCAGACTGTGGTCGCAATGGCAATGCCGATCATTGGTCCGTGCTGCTGCGGCACCGCTCGGGCCATTTGTTAGTTCCAACCCCAAATGTCCACATTGATCTCGGACTGCAGGCCGGCTTCTGGCGCGAGGAGGCATCAGCGACCGCATCCGCATCGATGCTGCCGGAAAAGTCTGCAGGTGAGCCGGCCGAGTGATGCAAAGCCCGGTGCAGCGCCGAACTGACGTGGGCAACCCGCGTGCCAGCACTTGTATTGCTTGGGTCCCCACGGAAGATCGTCGCGACTTCAGTCGCGTGGAACCACAGCCTCCCCAGCAAGTGATCATCCAGATATTTTCACCTTGAGCGATGCGCCGGGCCCAGTAATCAAGACTACGCCATCTACCTGGCGCGTTCTTCTTCTGTGGTTGACATGATGTCGAGTACGACATGACGGTACTGACTAAGCAGAATCTCAGGTGGCCGCAGCTCGACGTGGGAGCGCCGCAGCGTCATACATGTCTGCCCCCCCCGTAAGACGAGACTGAGCAGAGCTGGCTTGAAACAGAGCAGCAGCAGCCCAACCCAGCCGGCATATCCTCCCCAGAGTCCTCCCCCAGCATCCTCCCCCGGCATCCTCGTATCTGGCCCCAATTCATATCTCGACACATATCCCCACCTTCTACATATACCGCTTACCACCACAGCCACCGCTCCATCTCCTACATCCACCTATCACAAAATGGAACAGGATCCCCGAGCTCTCATGCAAAAGGTGCTGTCCCGCCTCGCGCCCCCTCCCATGCGCCTGCCCCGCCCCCTCCCATGCGCCTGCCCCGCCCCGGCCGTGCGCGCCTCCGCTCGCCGCGCCCTCTCCCGCCATCAGCAGAACTAACGGCAGTCCCCCCTCTCGGACCATAGGCCGACAAGTCGCTGCAGAGCGCCTCTGCCGGCTTCAGCTTCTTCGGCGGCCGCGAGGAGAAGTACACCGATGCGGCCGACAACTACACCCTCGCCGCCAATGCATTCCGAATGCAGAAGCAGAGTATGTGTCTGCCGTCGCCCCGCGAGAGAGCCCGATCCCGAAGCGCGTCTAACGGCCGTGCCCCCCCTCCCCGCAGTGATAGATGCCGGCAAGGCCTTTGAGCGGGCGGCCGATGTGCAGACCAAGCACCTAAACGACCCCGACGACGCGGCAAACTCGCTGGTGGACGCCTTCAAGGCGTACCGGAAGGACGACGCCAAGGCGGCGGTCCGCTGCCTCGAGGTGGCCATCAACCGGTACTGCTCCAAGGGCAACTTCCGGCGCGCGGCCACCCACATGGA
Organism: Bertia moriformis; assembly: GCA_025802115.2. Taxonomy (NCBI): domain Eukaryota; kingdom Fungi; phylum Ascomycota; class Sordariomycetes; order Coronophorales; family Bertiaceae; genus Bertia; species Bertia moriformis. The sequence goes on from JAOYNC020083085.1 coordinate 29,526, forward strand.
GAGCATGGCCGAGGTGTACGAGGTCGAGCTCGGCGACGCCAAGTCGGCGATGAAGAGCTACGAGAAGGCGGCCGAGTGGTATGAGGACGATAACGCGATGGCGTAGGTGTGCTCTTTCTTTCAGGCGCCGTCGTCATCCCACCGCACCTGCACCTGCGCCTGCGCCTGCCTCCCGGGCCAGCCTGCTCGCTGACTGCCAAAAACCAGGCTGGCAAACAAGGACTGGCTGAAGGCGGCCGACATCGCCGCCATCGAGGCCGACTACCCGCGCGCCATCGGCCACTACGAGAAATGCGCCGAGTACTCGGTCGGCAGCAACACGATGCGGTACTCGGTCAAGGACTATCTGCTCAAGGCCGGGCTCTGCCACCTCGCCCTCGACCTCGTCAGCGCCGACCGGGCCATGGAGCGGTACCGCGAGATCGACCCGACCTTCTTGAAGGAGCGGGAGGCCATGCTGCTGTCGGACCTGGTCGACGCGGTCCGGGCCAAGGACCAGGACAGCTTCACCGACAAGCTCTTCAAGTACGACCAGGTGGCGAGGCTGGATAAGTGGAAGACCACGGTCTGTCTGCGGATCAAGAACTCGATTGAGAAGGAGGAGGAGGAGGACGAGTTTGCGTGATACATGGTGGCAGGCGGACTGGCGGGCGGGGCCGGTGGCCGGGTAAGGGTGGCGGAGGGGAGGAGCAGACTGGGGGGGAAGGCTGGAGGGGAAGACTGGGGGGGCAGGCTGGAGGGGGGGACTGGGGAGGAAGACTGGACGGGAAGACTGTAGAAGAAGACCGGGGGGAGGGAAAGACTGCCGGCTCGCTGGCGTGGCCGAGTTGGTTAACGAGGGCCTATATGGTGGCCCAATCCCGATCGATCAGAGAGAGGGCCGGGGACGGGGCGCGAGGGGTCCGGATGCTTTTCTCCATAAATGTCCAATGCTCCAATTCATGACAATTGCAAAACTATATCCTCATCCGTCCGGGCCCGCGTTCCGGGCCCCACTTCCTCATTCTTCACCGCAGCCCGTCGCCGGCCAGATATCCAGATATCACACCAGTCGTCTCGAATTTGACAGCTTGCCCTATCGACTGAACTAAATCACAGAGTTAAACACAGCTCGCCCTCCCGCTACCGCCCGCAACCCCCCCCCTCCCCCTTCCTCCCCTCCCCCTCTCTCCAAACGGCCCACTGTTGGCATCCTGGGCTCGATGAACTCCTCGTGCTCCCGGGGCCCCGGGTTCGGGCCTACAGCGTCAATACTACAACCCCTGCGAGTCCGACAAGCGACCCAAGGCCCGCCTTGACCCTCACCACAGCCCCCGTGTTGCTGCCATCCCCGCCATCCACGCCGCTCCCGCTGCTCCCGGTTGGACTGGGCGTGCCGACTCCAGTACTGCTGCCAGGGCTGTTGCTAGAGCTGTCGTTTCCGCCGCTCCCCCTCTCGGCATCGGCGACGCTGGCGGCGCTGGCCCGGACGCCACCGAACATCCCGCCCGACGGCGACACGGCCATGCTGATGCCCCGCGCGTCCGCCTGATACGCGGTCAGGGTCTCGCTGCCGTTCGCGCCCGCGGCCGGGTTGACGACCCCGGACATGCCGTGGGCGCACTCGAGCGACTGGGTCGAGTAGAACACGAACGGGTCGGCCGAGCCGACGGTGATGAGGAACACATCCTCGCTCTCGCCGCCCTGGACCGGCCAGAAGCCGGAGAAGAAGCCGGCGGCGTCGGCGGGCGTGCACGGGCGGCTAAACACCCCCATCGCCACGCTGTGGTTGCCCGCCTGGAAGTGGAAGGCGAGCACGTCCCCGGGTGCGGCCGCGACGGTGGCGGGCGAGAAGGTCTGGTCCGACGTGGCTTCAATCCTGATCGTCCGGCTGCTGGAGGAGGCGGCGGCCACGGCGCCGAGGGACAGGCCGAGGAAAGCTAGGGTCCACGCCGGGGCCATCAGGTCGGATCTATCTGTCAGTCTGCAGCGGGGCCGGGACGAGAAGTATAGCGACGGCGGGAAGATTGCGCGTGAGCGGGAGGGAACGAGAGAGGACGAGAGGGAGGAGAGGAGGGGGGATCTGCCCCGTCATGTCTACTTCTATATATCCCGCCCGCCTTCTGGCCCTCGCTATCTGAGGCCTGCCTGGTCGCGAGCCCCAGGCCGGAGAGAAAGAAGGAGAAAAAAAAAGACAGGGCGCGAGGCGGGAAATAGACCAGACCTCCCCCTGCGAGAAGCTGCACCGCCATCTCTGGGCCCTCGTTCCCAACATGAGGCCGATACGACCGCGAGCTCCCCCCCTCCCCCCCTCCCGGCCAAACAGGAAGAAAGCCGAGGCCAGTGTAGGAACAGTTACAGAGCCATCAAGACAAGCTGCGTCGTCGTGACCGTGATCGCTCTTCCACTTGAGGCCACCCCGGCCAACGCGGCCGCGAGCCCACGGCCAAGCGGGGAAAAAAAAGAAAAAGCACGAGTGCGCGGCTGGCGGGGGCCAGGACCAGGCAAGGCCTGAGTAAACGCAGGAGAAAAGGAAAAAAAAACTGATCGCGACGGCGGCCAGCCGCCCCATTCCCATGGGCCGCCGGGCTGTGCTGTTGTTGGGCTCTCGGTCCGCCGTTCAGATGAACTGGCTGGGCAGGACCAGCTTACTGGGCTCGCGGGCACCTGCCACCGCGACCTCGACGGTCGAAAAACAACGCCGGCCCGCGCTCCCACCACTCCAAATCCGAGTCTCTGTTCTTCCCCCATAACCCCCCGAATATCCCAAATATCACATGGCCCCCCGCTTGCCCCGGGCCCTGCTGGCCCCCGGCCCAGCAATCCGGCTCCCCCCCCCGCCCCTTCCCCCGCCCTCTCTCCTCCCCCGGACTACCCGGCGCGGCGTCCGGCTCGGCTGGAGCACGGCCCCGGACCGGAACAAGTTCAAGCACGCGCAGTTCAACGACGGGCGCAGCGCGGCGGCCCGGGCGGCGGCCCTGCCCGAGCTGACCACCGGCCCCGCGGCCGCGCTCCGGCGGCGCGAGGCCACCACCCCGCTCCGCACCGGCGTGCTCGCCATCAAGAAGGGCATGTCGGCCATGTACTTTGGCCGGGACCGGATCCCGTGCACGATCCTCCAGATGGACCAGGTCCAGGTCGTGGCCAACAAGGTCTTCGACACGCACGGCTACTGGGCCGTCCAGGTCGGCACCGGCACGCGGCGGGCCCAGAACGTGACGGCGCCGCTGCTGGGCTACTACGAGGCCAAGGGCATCGCGCCGAAGCGGGCCCTGGCTGAGTTCTACGTGCGCGACGCGGCCGGGCTTATGCCGGTCGGGGCCCAGCTGCAGCCGGACTGGTTCCTGCGCGGCCAGTACGTGGACGTGCGGTCCAACAGCAAGGGCAAGGGCTTCGCCGGCGGCATGAAGCGGCACGGCTTCAGCGGGCAGGAGGCGTCGCACGGCAACTCGCTCAACCACCGGACGATGGGCTCGTCCGGCCCGTCCCAGGGCGGCGGCTCGCGTGTCTACCCCGGCAAGCGGATGCCGGGCCGGATGGGCAACGAGCGGACCACGGTCCAGAACCTGACCGTGATTCACACCGATAACGACCTGGGCATCGTGGTGGTCAGCGGCGCGGTAGCGGGGCCCAAGGGGTGCGTGGTCAAGATCCAGGACGCGGGGAAGCGGCGCGCGCCCGGGGCCGGCTGGAGGGACTACGCGATGCGGAACCTGCTGGAGAGGTGCCCGGATGGGGAGGCCAGGCTGGAGGCGGCGAGGCAGCTGCACCTCGAGATGAAGCATGCGCGGCACGGGCTGCCGCCGCCGGTACTGCCGCCCCTGCCGCGGCCGGCGTCGGAGCTCGCGATGAGCGAGCCGGGACCGCAGGAGGCTCAGACGGTAGCGTAGCCACGCAGCGACGTAGCCACATAGCCACGGTCATGTAATATTTACCCGCGCGCACCGCATCGACTTGACGCCTGCCCGCCTGCGCTGCCCGCCTGCCCGGCTGTTTTTCAACGGCCGCCTACCCCTTGTAGGCCTGCCGGAACCCCCGGCTCTTAACCTCCAGGTCGGCCTCGTCCAGGGCCACCACCAGCGGGGCAAAGCCATCCCCCTCCTCCAGCAAGTCGACCTTCTCCTTGCCCACCTCGAGACTGTACTCGAGCGTCTCCCACATTCCCCGGTCGGTCGGGCGACGACTGTTCAGGCGCACCGTGCCGGTGGCCCGTGTGCCCCGGACCCGGAACGAGATGTCCATCCGGCCCCTCATCTGGGCCATTTCGCCCGAGATCCAGGGGATCTGAGAAGCGAAGTAGATCTCATCCCCGAGTAGCTCGCGGGCTCGGGCGCTGGTCCGCAGCGCATACAGGACCGAGGCCACCGGCGAGGACGACACCTTTTGGTAGTTGATGATGGCGACGGTGCTGGCGGCCATGGCCAGCAGGAACAGCGGGAGGGTGCGCATCCAGCTGAACCTGATGGTGTCGACGTCTGCACAAGGGAGGAGGTCCTACGGTCAGAAAGGGCAGATCGATACCATGCCCGCTCTGTCGCGGCCTGCATCTCGACCACGTGGGGGGCGCACCGGGGAGCTCGCGGTCGGCGCGTCGCGACATAAGGGGCGTGGAGTCGCTGGCGCGCGGGGCCGGCGTGTGCCATCGGCGGGGCACGACTGTCGCGGTTGGGCTCGCGAGACGGACCGGGGACGCGGCCACCGAGAGACGCAAGCGCCGGGGCACTGCTATTCGAGAGGATAACATGGTTGTGCTTTTGATCGGGTGCAGCCAGGTCAGCTCCCGGCTCCCCGACCAACTCACCTGCCATCAAGTAGCGAGTGGTTTGGAGGGGCAGAGCCGAGATCGTGACTGTTTACGTAAGCACGTGGATATTCTTCAAGCCCGCCGGCCGGTCCCGATAATGAGTTCCTTTTTCCATTGCCGTCCGATTCTGGTTGCTGCTCAGCCCACACCCCCTAACCGCATTCGCCATATCAGTAGCCAAGTACTTTTACGATATCAGGCGGATATTCGCAGCGCCCGGCCAACACGCCTATTCCTCAATCGACTCATATGAACCGCTCGGGTCATTGATATTGGACTTGTCTTGTCCCCGGCGACACACTTCTACTTCGCTCGCAACGCCATCCCTCGGGGACGAAAGTAGGGTTTCCACCCCCATCCCCGGCGCACGGCGCACACGGCGTGAGCCTGGCGGCAGAAATACACGGCAGATACATTACGTCACAATCTGATGCGAAACTACTCGGCCATAAATACACAAACATCCGTAGCCCGACCGCGGGACTTTTATCATCAGTCATATCCATCAGCCTCCCCTCCGCCAGCAGCGACACGCCCATATCCGATTATCCGATCATGTGAGCGCTGCAGCATCCCCGGCCCGAACTGGCTCACCACCGGTTGGGCTTGTACCAGTAGTCGGCGTCCTCGATCGGCGTGATGGCGTGCACCGCCGTCGGCAGGGCGTTGATCTGGGCCCGCTTGCGAGTCGATGAGGGGGCAGATGGCGATGTGGTGGTGGTCCGCTTCTTGAGGATGCTCTTGGCCTGACTGGAGTTGGGGTAGCTGTAGGCGCCGCAGCTGTAGCCGTAGCTGTGGGCGGGCGGGACCTGGAGGTGCTGCGTCGACGCACCGCGCCGATTGAGCGCCGTGTTGATCGCCGTGGGGCTGGCGGGCGGCATGAGGGGCGAGCCAGGAGACCGGGGGGAGAGGAGGGGGGAGGAGAGTGGCGGCGAGGCGGCGGCGGCGGTGGCGGCCGTTGCGAGTGAGAGCTTGAGCTTGGGCCTGGCCGCCGACTGGGCGCTGCTCCCGACGCTCAGGGTGAGCTGGGGCCTGGGGGCGGCGGCCGCGGCGGTGCGGAGCATTTCGCCTGCCGGTTCGTATTTTCTCTTTTTATCTAAGCGAGATCAAGGGAAGAAGAGCGCCGATCCGGTGGCTGATGGCAAGCGAGAGAAATAGACAGAGCACTGTGGGGTCGGGGGGGGGCAGAAGAGCGCTCGTGCTGTATTTGTAGATGGGACCAGCCCGGCAATGAAGACAGAACGAATGGTGGGTGGTGATAAGGCGAAAATGAAAAAAAATTGAAGACGGTAAAAAACCAGTTGACCAAGATCTCTCGACAGAGAGCCGCCGGGGGGGGATGCGCCGGGTTTTAAATAGACCGGCCGACCCGCGCGCGAGGGGTGCGGGGTAAGACTGGGAGCCGCGGAGCGGCGGGTGTCGTCTGAGCCAATGGATCAGATGCGGCAGCGACCCGCACCGAGTCACGCGAGTGTCGATGGATCTTTGCGAGTCGCGATTGGCCCCCCCTCGTCCGGCCGGCTCGCGATGCACCAGCTGCATACACGCTGGGCAGCAGCAATTGGTGGCCGCGGTCGGCGGTTCTTATCTCTCATCACACGGGAATCTGCCGCAAGGCGACCTGCAGCAAGATATGATACGCAAATACTGCATGGGGAATGGCGAATGGCCCAAGAAGATATGGGATAGCGGAGAGACGCCTTCCCCCGTCGGGTCGCTGGTAGGCGGCTACGTCTGAGTCAGATGTGAGTAGACAGTACCCCGGTACCCCCTTTTCTCTCCCCCCTTCTTCAAACCTCTCTCTCTCTATTGATATTCCCTCGAAACACTATGGGCCGGTGTAAACCACTGAGTCCCGAGAAGGCAGGATCAGGCAAACGCTCGTATAGGCAGGAGTATATTTTATATCCTTTTCAGGTCTTCCTCTGTGCTCCGGCTCGGGAAGTGGTTGTTTCATTGATCACCTTGGGCCTTTTTCCTGTTCCCGAGCCAACCCCTTTATATAGGAGACCCCTCCGGGATCTCGCCTTTCTATCTTATTGTGCTAGGTTCCATAGGGCTGGCCCCGCTCTTATCTCCAGCCTTATCCATCGGCTCCCAGACCCTTGCCTCCTGCCTCGGCCAGCCTATAATAGGGCCGCGGCGACTGCGACCATGTCGGGTGCCTGGGCTAGCACCAGCCCGCGGCCAGGGAGCGGAAGGCCCGCGGTCGCCGCGGGCCTGGTATATGGCCTGGGCTGCCCAGGCAGGCTGGCACGTGGCCTGGGCTGCCGAGGCAGGCTTGCTCGTGCGGGGAGATGGTCTCCAGCCCGGCTGGGCTCTCGGGCTGTGAAATGGTCCTCACTCAGCCCGGCAGCTTCTCGGGCGGGGAAATGGTCCCCAGCCCGGCTGGGGGTCTGCCCGGGCCAGCTCAATGGCCAGCCCTGGGATTAGCTGTGGCGGATCACGTGCCAGCCTCGGGCTGTGTCATGCCCAGAGCCTCGGGGATAGGGGGTGAGGGCCTCCTGCCGGGCCTGGGTGTGACAGCCGGGCTGTTCCGGGGGCCGCTCGGCCCTACAGTCGGAGGCATACAGGGCGCGTACGGAGGTGCGCAGGCAGGGGTGGGGCCTCCAGGCGTACGACAGGCGTACGCTGGGAGGGGGCCAGGGGAGGGGGCATGCTCGGGGGACCCTAGGAGGAAAGGGGCGGTAAGCTAAGGGAGAGGGAAAGGGGAAAGGATATATAGCGAGGGTTCTTGCCCCTTTTAGTGAGAAGGGACGAGAACTAGGTATTATATAATTGACCTATACGTTGGCCCCTGACCGATCTATATGCGCAGATAACCTCACAGTCTCTCTCTCCCACACAGTACCTAGCATCCCGCTCTACTTTGCCCAATACAGCTCCTCACATTTACAAGGCTAAATACCTTACTATGACCCCTTAATCCCGTTTCTAACCTATCCTTATCTCGAGGGCTGGCTCTGAAGATATTAATAAACCTCCTCTCGCTACGACTTGCAGAGATTTCTAACTGGTCTGGTCTATATATCGTAGATATATAGCTCTGGCCTGCCTGATACCTAGATGCTGGATTAAAACGGCGTTAAATACACACACATACAAATACACACACATACAAACACAACAACAACAACAACAACAACAACAACAACAACAACAACAACAACAACAACAAGCGATCGAGCAGATCAATCCAATCATACTATCCTAGGGATTCATGTCGCTACTACAGCTATCGGAGCCGCCCTAGTACCCAGCCAGCCACTGCCAGCCCCGCCCATCCGCCCCCCCCCACACCTCCCTCGACCTCCATCTCCCCTTCCTTCCCCCCCCGCACTTCCCGCTCACGTGCCTTCCTCTATGCCCCTCCTCCCCCCTCATGCCTATGCAGACGTATATTGACAAACATGGCAAAAAGCCCCAGATCGTAGCATATCCTCAGTATGCCCGCGGCCATGAACGCGATCCAGAACCGGTCCGAGCCCGCCAGGACGCCGGTGACGCTCGGCCCCACCGTCGACGCGACCGTCCGCAGCGCGCCCGTGATCCCCATCACCGCTGTCCTCTCCTCGGGCCGGACCACGGCGGCGATCAAGGCGGCCCGGGGCGCCTGGTCCATGTTGTTGAGGCCCATCCGGACCGCCAGCAGGAGGACGGTCCCGACCAGCTCCCGCGGCAGAGGAAAGAGGGCGACCGCGGCGGAGGACGGCAGGTGGGTGAACACCATGGTGCTGATCAGGCCCAGCCGCCGGGCCAGCGGGCCCGCGAACACGGTCATGACGCACTGCAGCGTGAAGCTGGCTGACATGATGACGCCGAGCGTGGCCCGGGTCAGGGAAGGGAACTTGCGGGCCATGTAGTAGTTGGTGAGCGACAGCGGGACCATGCTGTCGGCGAACGAGTCGAGCGAGAGCATCAGCCACAGCCCGTACATGACGGACCGGGTCTCGGGCGAGATCTGGGTCAGGCGGGGGGCTGGCCGGCCGGTCCGGCCCTTGGTCGTTGCCTCAATCTCCTCCTCCTCCTCCCCCCCCTCCCCGCTCCCAGCCTCGCTCCCATCACCCAGGAGCGGCTGGACCTGGGCGGCGGTCTCGTCCTCGGCCCGGCCGTGTCCGCGGCCGGCCTCGCACTGCTCGCTCATCAGACACGCGAGCAGCATCGAGATCAGCCCCATGACGATGTAGACGGCAAACACGGCGTGGAACGCGTGCCGCTCGGCCCAGCCGAGCCGCTCGCGCAGCGCGTCCACCAGCCGGCCCGCGAACCCAGTCCCGGCCGCCGTTCCCAGGTTCGACACGGTGATGTACCACACCAGCACGTCGGACCGGGTCTCGGGCGTGGTTAGGTGCGACAGGGTCGACTCCTCTATCGTCCGGAACGGGCCGAAGTCGCCCCCGGTCGCGCTTATGATCCCCAGCACGGCCGCCACCAGGAGGACCCAGAAGTTCTCCGACGTGGCGAACACGGCCCCGCTGAGGACCATCAGGACGGCGCCGCCGAACAGGATCCGGCGCCGGCCGATCCAGTCCGCTACCAGGGAGACGGCCAGCAGCAGGACGACGTCGCCGACCAGGGTCAGGGTCATGAACAGGCCGATTTGGCTGTCGGTCAGGCCTATAGAAGAGAAGAAGAGGGCAATGACGAGGGAGGCGGAGCCGAAGGCGAACATGCGGCACGTGCGGCCGAGAATGACCAGGTAGACGTCCCGGCCGGAGCCGGCCAGTGACGCGAGGCCAAACTCGCGATAGAGCCAGCTGAGGGGTTTGCGGAGAGGCATTTTGGCGACCTGTCAGTAAATACAGGGCGGAGAAGTGCACAAAAGAAGAGAAAAGAAGGAGATATAGGGAGGGAAGGGGGTGTACGATAAAAAGCCGCGAGGCGAGGGAGGAGGAGCCATCTCCCGGGCGAGCTGAGTGGTCGGTCTGGCATTTTTTTCTCTCATCTTCTCCAAGTGGGTCATGGGCCCGCGAACGGTTGGCCTAGACCCGTGAATGGACCCCGAGGTCGGGGACCCGGCAGGCGGGCCGGGGGGAGCGGGAGGGTTGGGCAAGGAGGATCATCGGTGAACAAGTAGCGCTAGCGCTAGGAGGGATGGATGGAAGGGCGGAGCGAGGGCGGCGGGATAATAGATGGGTCTGCTGCGCTCCTCGGCGGTCGACGTCAGACAGGGCAGTAGTAGATTCGCACATCAGACTGGCACATTACCACGGCCGACCGTCTTGTCCGTGTGGAAGAAGAGACGGGTATCCAGCAGGCTCGCAATGCAACGGCCCCGAGCGGCTGCCACTGCGGAGGGAGGGAGGGGAGGGTTTGGGGGCGTTTTGCGCCTGGGGGACATTGGGATCCGGGAGACCCGTACGCGCCGCGCTGCCCCTTGTCTCGAGACCTCTGTGATCGGACATGCGCGGGACAATCCGGAAGGTGAGAGATTGACTCGAACAACGCGCGCCAAGGCCGGGCCAGATCCAGGGCTGGGGGACCAAGGGAAAGCAGGAAGGAGGGAGCGGCGTGGGAGTGCCGGAGCTACTCATGGGGGCGATGGGGATGCGCTGACTGAGCCATGGTACTGAGAAGGCGAGAAGGGGCTGTGATAAAGCAGCGCCCTGGCGAGAATCATCAAGGCAGGCGGCACGGCGGAAATGCCTAGCCCCAGGATGAAAATGATTCCATAAGTGCGAGGGATAAGTTCAAAATTCATGCATGCAGCAGAACTTGGAAGTCGCTGATCGGCCGTGATAGTTGACGACTGCGAGGAGGGGCCAGCTCGCTCCCCGGCATACCAGCTTGGATCCAAGTCAACTGATAGCGCAAGGGAAAACCCTGACGAGCCGAGAGGCCAAGTACGGCGGAGTCCGGACTCTGACGCAAAACCGAGGCATAGAACTTGAATTAAAAAAAGACAGTGTGCGGTGATATGTCAAAGATCACAATTTCGTTGAATTATCCAAAAAATTTAATCCGACGAAACAGGCTCACTTATTTCATCCTGAGCTGGTTCCCACAGCTCCCACCTATTAGGATTCTTATATGGTTGGCGGCTGTCTAGGGCCGAATTCTTCTCAAACACCTCCTGACATGCCCCGTCCCATGCGGCAAGGCTCTCGAGCTCCTCCTCGCCGCCGATAAGGAGATCACCCACCACCAGGCCGACTAGACGCTGCGGGTCAGCCCACTCGATCCTTATGATCGATGGCGGCAACGCAACGGACTCCCGTCTCTTCAGTTCAATGTGGGCAATGGATCCCAGTGCGCCAACGCAATCGGGCCCGCCGACAGCTGCATAGCACTCGTCGATACCCCTCGCCAAGCTGTCATCCGCGGACACTACGCCAACGTACCGCCGTCGCAGGATTTCGACAAGGACGCGAACGACTGTGCGTGGTGGTGCTGCCCACAACGCCATATGATAGTCGTATACTTTACGGATCAGGGCCAGACCGCTCACTCCGATCAAATCTGCGATTCGTCTCTGGGGTAGCCCTGCGGGAAGCGCCGGGTCTCGACAGGGGGTCATCATGTCCAGCGCCATCTCTCTCTGCATGTTGCACTGCCGGTCGAGGAAACCAGCGAGCACGCTCAACCAGGTGCTGAGCTCATCCGTCGAGGGATCGAATCGTAACCAGCCGGCAAAGGTTGCGCGGAGGAAAAGGTGGATGGTGTTGTGTCCGTAGTAGCGGGCATACAAGACGATGTTCGGGTCCGCACCCTCCTGCAGTAGCCAGCGAATGAGGCCAAGGTTGGACTCGACACCAGGGTCCGCGTACCGGGCCTCGAGCCCACGGCAAGCGCCCCAGAGAATGCTCGATATAAAGTCGGGCGATAGCACGGACATGGTTGGAGGCGGCGTCTTGCATGTCGGCGCCTCAAGGGTCCACGCCTCAAGACCGAGCATCGCCACATAGATGTAGAAGCGGTGGAATAGCACCGAGCGCGCAGTCGATTTGACGGCTACGCGCATGGCCATGAGATGGAGCCGGCCTTTCGCAAGCAGGGTCTGGATCACGGAGCAAAGCCGGTGGGTGTCGGAGCGCGCAGGCTCGTACATGTGCCGTTTGATGACTGCAAGTATGGGGTCGACTCGGGCGGCGGGGTACTTGCCTGCGTCAGAGTTGTCGTCTTTTGCTAGGCCGGACCGCTGCTGCGTCAGCTGATGCTCCACCTCAGCGGCGGCCAGCCACGCATCGATCAGGCCAATCTTTGACGCGAGCCCGTGCTCGGGGCTGCCCGCCAGGGAACCACCGCCTCGCTGTCGTCGCCCTCGAGAAAGAAATCATATACCGTCCGGTGGGTTAATCGGAACGACCGGTCCGGCTTGTGGCGATCCCCCGGCCGGGACAGGGGAAGGTTTCTTGGTTCGTGTGTCTCCAGCAAGCTGGCTGTGTAAATGTTAACTCGGGCCTCGGTCTCGGCAAGCTCGCGCGCAAGCGCGGGCTCGTCAGTCACGGACTCGCCGTCGCCCATGATGGCGACCTGCCTCTCGGGGGCTGATAAGAGCGTCATCTCGAGCACAGATGGCGCATAGTCCTTGGCGCTGAATGCGGTAGCTGCCAGAACAGCACTGATGTAGCGCCTTGACTCGGTGCGGTAATGAGGACTGTCGTCGGGGTTCCGGCGCGAGAGTATGTCGATGTAGAGCTGCTTCAGTCCGAGCGGCAGCTTGCGGGTCCGATCCCACCACATCGATGCTGTCGTGGTTGCTGGCTCCACGGTTCAGGTCCTGGACGGCCAGGCACAGCCAAAGAAACACCCCCTCGGCCTTGCGGACCAGCGTCTTGACGATGTTGGCCCGAATCTTGTCATGCTCGTCGCCATTGCCGTCTCCAAGCCGGGCCGACGAGATGTCCAGATGCGACTCGGCGTATGCCTCAATGTCTTTTTCGGTCAGGTCCTGCAGTCAGAGAGAGACATGCATTCAGCCGCTCTTGAATATCGTGCTCAGGCCGACTCGCAAGGCAGACCTTGAGCCGTCCCGGGCTCCAGCTCCCGAGCCGCTCGGCGAGGCCCAGAAACCGGACGACGGGGCCGCGTGGGTGATGATCGCCCGGACTGACCCGCTCGATCTCGTCGACTCCATCGACGAATAGACACAGGCACGCGGTCTGGCCAAACACCTCGCCCGCGGCCTGGCACGCCGCCTCGAGCTCACGCTCGGACCAGTCCAAGTCCGACCGCTTCAAATCATAGCCGGCGGTGTTGTCCCGGATGTGATCAACAAGCGACTCCCGGTCCGGGGCGCACAACAACTGGTACAGGAGTGAGCACAGAAATCCCTTGATGTTCTTGATGTTCGCCGACCCAGGCCGCCAGAAGTAGTGACAAATGTTGTGAACGGGGACGGAGCCGCTCCACCTCTAGCGCCGCTCGGGTCTGCCGTTGTGAGACCACGAACTCGTCCAGCGTCGACTTTCCCGACCCAGGTTTGCCTTGGATGCAGTACATGCCCGCCATAGGCGATCCCGAGTCGACATTTGCCGGCCCTCGCAACCAATCGACAAAACTGGCCCACCGCTGGCCTTCGAGATTGCGAAAGACCCACTGAAACGTATCGGGATGGCTGGGCCGATCCTCGAGATCCTTGCGACGCGCGTCTAGCTCCGGGAACCGCAAGCTGGCAAGCAGGGCCTGGCGCCGCCCGTCCAGGGTGGCCCGATCCTGTGCGCTCTGTTGGGCGGCGATCGTCTGGTCCGCCGCATCGACGACCCGCCGCTCGACCGCTTAGACGTCGGCCCTGAGCTCGACAAACCGCATGGTGGCTAGCAATGACAGGTTGGTGATGCCCTCGCGGGACTGGCGCACGAATCGTTCGAGCTCGGGGCCTAGGTTTTGGGTCTGGGTATCGATTCGCATGCTGGCGACAGTCAGAAGCGAGCGATGGATGAGATTGACAGGGCCCGATTATATGCAGGGTCGAGGCCAGCAATGCCGATGACGACTGATCATATCCACTGGCACAACCCGAGCCTCATATCCTGCTGGACCCGCTGCAGCCTGGCCTCCATCTTCTGCATCTTGCCCTGCCGCCATGCCGCCCTGAGCGCCATCTTCAGCCGAGCCCATATCTGCTGGCGCCGCCCTATTTGCCGCCTCTGCAGCGGCTGGCAGCCGCTCAGTCGCGATCTCGCTGAGGAGCGCCTGCGCCACGGCATGACACTCGGAGGCGAGCGACAGCAAGTCGTGTTCGTCCCGGTCATGCGGCGCTGGCTGATTCTCGATCGAGGTTTTGATCACCTCGGCGGCATCGCGGATGGCAGTCACCTGGGACTCGAGAGCCGGGTGGACACATCCTCGTTTGTATATCCGCCTCGCGCTGACCACGCACTTGATCCCGTACTCGGACAGCTGGGCAATTTTACAGAGCAGGCTGAGGGCTTCGAGCCCGCTCATGGCAAACCGTCCGACGGGATGGGTCGATGATGCATCTGAGCAACTGAGGCCACACGCGCGGCGGCGAGAAGATCATCTCCGAGCGAGCGTGAGGCTGCAGGGGCAATGCTGCCAGGCGGCGGTGTTCGCCGTCGTACAGCGGCTCGAAAACGACTGGGGGCCAGTTACAGCCAACCATGGTTGATGACTGCGAGGATCCGAGACTGCGGCCCATGGCGAATGGCGTCGAAGATTCGATTCTGGGCGATGATGGTGTCAGAGCTCGGAGAACGACAAAGACGGGAGGGATAATAGAGTTCGTAGAAGAAGTTTTATGCGGTCAAGTCCGTCCCACCATGTTGCTGGGACGGAGTTTGCCGGGATCATGTCTCGTCCCGGCCGGCAATGTTGAGTGAGGAATTGGCTTTTCGGGGGGGACCCTGGACATGGCTTGATTACGTCACCAGAGCTCAGCTTCAAGTTGACCCAGCATCGCGACCCTCGCCTTTTTCTGCCCCACCAAGACCACCACCAGCGGCCAATTAATGTCCATCTACTCCCGCAAGCCCGGTCCGCTATCCGCCGGGGCCGAACTCCGCTCACCTGCCCATCCGGCCAGCCCTTCCTCAATCTTCAGAGCCAGCATTTCTTCCCCATGGGCTTCTTCTCCCTCTTCTCCTCCGCACAGTCCTCCCCCCCCGAGGCCACCCGGGCCGACTCGATCCGCACCGGCGTGGCCGTGCCCACCCGCTCAGAGAGGCAACAGTGCTGGGCCGCACGGGACGTCTTCTTCGCCTGCCTCGACGCACAGGGCATCGCGGACGCGAGCCAACCACCTGGCTCCGATGCGGCGGCACGCCAGTGCGGCCCCCCGCTGGCCGGGTTCGAGCGCGACTGCGCGGCCGAGTGGGTGCGGTACTTCAAGCAGTGGCGGGCCGCCGACCGGCGGAAACGCGAAACCCTGGCCGAACTGAAGCGGCGGGGCGCCGTCGCGCTGGATGTCCGGGCAGAGGTTGGGGGCAGCACGATGGAGGGAGCGTCGATGGAGACGGCCAAATCGGGCCGCGACAGCCGATGAGATGAACCATTATTAGCGAGAGAAGTTCCGAGATGGGCTCATTTGTCCACCGACATGGAACGGGCGGCGAGTCAGAGAGGGGAGAAAATCGGGCCGACGAGGATGGGACTATCCAGCACTCGGCACAGCGGATGAATATTAGCAACCCCCAATGAAACACGCCTCTCTAACATTGCACTCTTTCTCCCTCACTTCCTCCCGCCCTATGCGCCCTATGCGCCCCATCCTCCCGATCCGGCCTGCGCGATAAAGCGCTTCGCATGCCTCCTCGCGCTCGTCTCCATCTTGCACGAGACCGTATTCAAGCTCGGGCCGGCCGACCGGGACTCGCTCGGTGCGTCGCCGGCGGACGCGGTCGGCACCTTGGTCTCCTGCGACTTCAATGACGGCGGGCTCGAGGACGTCGCCGCTGCGATCTTGGTGAGGACACCTGGCGCGGGGAGTGTGTCCGGGTCGATATTCCCGTTGGGGTAGCCCCCACGGGAACCTGATCATCCCGTAGCCGTTACTCGAGGCCGTGCCGTCGGGAACGTTGCCCTAGCCGCAGTAGCTGCAGAAGGTCACACGTCGGATATATCATATATTTTTCGACCAGCGCGAGCGATATCGACCCGGGAGGGGGGGAACCATCGGGTAGTACTGGTCCTGGCTGCCCTCGCTCGGCGGAGATTGCTGGAACGTGGTCCTGCAGACCAGTAAGCTTATGACTGCACGCGAAATCACTATCCGGCGTCTTTGCCCCCTGACGTACAACGCTCGCCAAAACTTATGATTTCCCGGCTCGATGTCGCTCGGGACCGGGACGCTGTATTAGTCCCTGTCGTCATCCTTGTGTGTGTGTATGTGTTTGTTTTATCGCCGTTATTCGTCCAGAATCTGTTTATCGGGCGGCCTGAAGCTATCTATCTAGGACACATAGACCAAACTGGTCAGGGAGGGCTGCTTATCGAAGCGATGGGACCTGTCGGTATCTCGAGGGCCGGCCCCTCGGAATGTGAACGGGTTAGAAAGGGGATTGGAGAGCGACCTCTTGCTCCTTGGGATCCCTCGCTGGGTCTCTGAGGGGTTACCTCGGGCAGTAGTCGTCATCCTTGTTGTAGGCCGGAATTAGCGTGTTCGGAACACCATCTTTCTCTGCGTCGATCTTGACCAGTCCGCAGTACTGGCGTCGGAGCTCTGGCACACAGTCCCACCATCGCCGCACATGGCGAGGTACGGCCGCATGTGGCCGGAGAGGTGGGGCCACCCCTCGGCCGGGTTACCAGTGATGCAGAGGTTGGCCTTGCCACCGGCCTTAATCTGCAGCATGTGCCGGCGGTCTGGTCAGCGGCACTCCAGTAGGCGCCCTCGGGCGAACCAATCGTCCCAATCGGCGTTTTCTTGGCCCCGCACGCGATGCCCGTGCTGTTGAGGAACTGGGCCCGATATGACGAGAAGGGGAATTCAAAAAAAGAATAAAAAGAAGAAAAAAACGGATGGGGAGCGAGAGTAGGTGAGTGAGCGAGTGATACCTGACGGGCGGGGGTATGTGGATGAGAGCGCCAGGCCCTCTGAGAGAAATGAACAAGTCGCTGCCGACGAACTCGGAGAAAACGATGATGGGCCAGGCCGAGAGTTTGAACTACAACAAGCGAAGCGGTCGGCGGCCTGCCTCGTGACATGTTTGGAGCAAGAATCGAACGAGACCCGGGATGTATGTATGTCGGTGACCTCATGGCTGCGATCGGCTACATCGTGCGCTCGCGGCTCTCCGACGACGCACCTGGTGCGCTTGACAACGTGGCATGGTTTCGAATTCTCAGAAAACTCGGATTGGCATCCGGAGGGACAGACAGACTCGGAAGAGTGTTTTGAAAATGTCTATGGGATATGAAACTCGGTTTGCGAGAATCAGGTCTGCTCTATCAGGGCCAAAGGCCCGCCCAGGCGTGCGCTGTCGCCACCGCCTACTTCGAACCCAGTCCCCACGGCTTCTTGAACATGTTGGTCGGGTCGAAGCGCGTCTTGAGCTCCTTCAGCCGGACCGCGTTGACACCAAACGACTCCTCGGCCGTGGCCCCCTCGCTCATGTAGTTCACGTACTGGTTCGCGGTGTCGACCCTGTTGCCGCTCACGCCGCCGTTCCAGGAGCCCTCGCGGACACGGCGGCTAAAGTTGCGGCTGTAGGCCTTGATCTCGTCGTCGCGGGCCGGGTCGGTCCACTGCGAGATGGTGCCGACGTTGAACTGGCCGCTGCGGGCGCCGCAGGCGGTCGCGTGCACCGGCACCTCGGCGATCTTGGCCTGGCTCAGGAACTCGAGCGCGATCATGGCATGGGCTCCCCCGGAGCTGTTCTGCTGCTGTGCTCCGCCGCCGGCCTCGCCCTTCTCGCTCCGGGTCATGAAGGCGGACCAGGCGTCGGCGTCGCGCAGGATGGCGTCGACGTCGAGGGGGACGGTAAAGGTGGCGCCGCCGAAGAGGCGGCGCTGGCCGTTGCTGAACCGGGCCGTGGGCCCGCTCGGGTTTGCCTCCGGGTAGGCGCACTCGAACGTGTTGTCGGCGACGGGCCCGAGCGCGAAGAGGCTCTTGAACAGCTCGGTGGCCCGGGCCTCCTTCTCAGGCCCGGCGAAGAAGCAGATGGCCACGATGGCAGGCTCAGCACCCAGGATGGCCATTATCGCGACGCCAAGGTCGGCCGTCAGGAGGGGGGCGATCCGCTCCGATGCCCAGGTGAGCACCTCGCGGGCGCGCGGCCAGGGGAACACCACCTCGCCGAACCAGACTCGCTCCGGGCCGGGGAAGAGCTGCATCCGGAACCGGGTGACGGCTGCGAAGCTGGCGCCGGCGCCTCGCAGGGCCCAGAAGAGGTCCGGGTTCTCGGTCTCGCTGGCGACGACAATTTCGCCGTTGGCCAGGACGGCCTCCATCTCGAGCAGGCAGTCGAGCGCGAGCCCGTGCCGGCCCGATAGCCAGCCGAAGCCGCCGTGGAGGACCAGACCGGCGGCGCCGGTGTGGCCGACGGTGCCTCCGACCGCAACGAGGTCGTGCTCCCAGGCGGCGTCGTAGATCTGGTCCCAGCTGCAGCCGCCGGCGAAGTCGACGGTGCGGCGGTCCGGGTCGACGGAGACGGAGTTGAGGTGCTCGAGGTGGATGACGATTCCGGTGCATGAGTTGCCGCCCGAGGTCGAGTGTCCCCCACCGCAGACGGCGACGGGGAGGTCGGGGTGGCGGGCGGCGAGGCGAATGGTGAGGCTCAGGTCGGCTGCCGACTTGGGCTTGAATACGACTGCCTGGAAAGGGGGGGGGTCGGATCAGTGGGATGGAGAGAGCGGAGGAGAGGAGCAGAGGGGGGGGCGACGGACGGCTGGCTGGACGCAGAGCTCGCTCCAGCGGCGGAGACTGTCATCGTATCCGTCGTCGCCGGGAAGGAGGACGTCGCCGGTAAATTCTTGCCGGAAAGCGGGGTCAACTTGGAAGGACGACATGATTCAGAGGGCACACACTACTAGAAGGATAGACACAGACACACGGGTGCTGCAGGAACTGCCAGACAGAGCGGGTGGTGGATTGTATTTATACCCAGCTACGCTCTCCGCCACCGGGCGATTCCGAGGCCCTGGCTCCAAACCGGCAGGCGGGGTCTGAGTCGGCTGAGGAGCACATGTCAGTGGATCTGGTGGACCAGCTATGTAGCCCGCTAGAGGCCATTCTAAGGTGCTGTTTCACCTGTCAAGGTGGCGTTGGCCGATTCGGCCTGATCCTGGCTAGCTAACTGGCCGATCCCGAGCATATGGCGAGAGAAGGCGGCGGAGTAGACGGAGATAGTGCCGATACGAGGTGGCCCATATGATCGATAACAAATGAACTTGTCAGATCCGAAGTCTGATGCAACAAATTCCCGGCTGATGATCCCCCCCGGCCGGCTTGGCGGGATCTGCACTGGCCCGGCCCAGGTCAGTTCTGCATGGTGGGAATCGAGAGGGATTGTCTGCTCTGCTGGCCTCAAAACCCCCCGGCCAAATCACAGCAGTGTTCCGTATACTCGAGTCAGCCCCGTGCCCCTCGAGGAGGATGTGAAAAGGCGGGCGGGGATTTGGGGGGCACCCTCAGCCCACTGCTGCATTAGCAGCCCCGTCTCGCACCAACCGGCGCTAATTCCACTCGGGAGGGGGATCTGGGAGCTGGGCTTGCATTTCTCGCCACATCTGGTGAGCAGGCGGGGTTGACCCCCCTGGTCTGGGCCGGGTTGAGCCGGTTCTCGGCACACGTCGTACCGCATTAGATCTAGTCCGTTCTTCGGCACACCACTTTAGCGAGGTTCGTTGTACACAGCAGGGGTCTGGGTTTGCGGAGCTGGGGGTCGGCTGGTGGGGGCAGGCTAGCCTGTCGGCGGGGGCTTGTGGGGGGCGGCAACTTGCTCTGCCACAACCTCATCCTCCACCTACCGTCAGACTTGTTCTGCCAGCGCGGGGTGCATGCGCAGTGCTCTCTCTGGTCCCGCTATCCCTTTTCGCGAGATTCTTGGACCGCAATTCTCGGACAGGCGGCCTCTGGTCCCCCCCTCTCCTCCTGGTCGCCGTCTCGGGCCCGAGAGCCGGGTGGTTGGCTCGGCCAGGTGGGTGTGCACGGACGCCAAGAGATGTAGGACCCTCCCCCAGCTCTTCCATAAAATAGCTGACGGTCTTCCTCCTCAGGATCGAGCCGTCAATCCGGCTCCGCAGGGCCATCCACCAGAACCGGCCGCTCCTCGTCCGGCGCATCCTCCGCTCGCACCCGGGCCTGGTCCACAACCCGGACTCGTCCCCGCAGGGCGGCGGGTCGAACTCGTCGCTGCACCTGGCCGCCCTGCTGGGCCACGCCGACGTGTGCCGCGAGCTACTGGCGGCCGGCCACGAGCTGCCGACGCCGGCCCTGAACGAGGCCCACCAGACGGCGCTGATGCTGGCCAGCGGCGCCGGCCACACGGACGTGGTGCACCTGCTGGCGATGCACGACCCCACCTGCATCCTGCGGCGCGACGGGCGCGGCCGCGACGCGATCATGGACGCGAGCCGGGCCGGCCACGACACGTGCCTGCAGATCCTGCTGACGGCGGTGCCGTGCGGGCCGGCGGCGGCGGTGCGGCGCGCCGACGTGGACGGCAACACGGCGATCCACTTCGCCAGCGGGTTCGGCCACATGC
This sequence comes from Bertia moriformis, assembly GCA_025802115.2. Lineage (NCBI taxonomy): Eukaryota > Fungi > Ascomycota > Sordariomycetes > Coronophorales > Bertiaceae > Bertia > Bertia moriformis. The sequence continues at coordinate 49,914 of JAOYNC020083085.1, forward strand.
CGGTGCTGCGCACGCTGCTGGCGGCCGGGGCCGACCCGGCGGTGGAGAACGCGTGGAGCTGGACGCCGGCCGCGTACAGCGCGACCGTCCAGACCGAGGTCTACCTTAAGGGGCCCTCGAGGTCACGCCGAACGATGTCAAGGAGTGGTTCTCCAAGTATGGCCCCGTGAGGGATGCCAAGAGGGGGGCC